>JAWQUT010000789.1:132661-194774 GCA_033807755.1 Ellobium chinense
GGTGCGGCCACCTGGCCGAGGTGCGGTCACTGGTAAGCCCTAAGTGCGGCCATCTGTCCTAAATGCGACTAAAAGCATGACCTAAGTACGGCCGCATGTAAATGTACAGGAAAACAAGCCCACAGATGAACAGATTGAGAACAAATGAATACAGACAGTACAAAGACCTTTTCATAACTCAGAGATGAACCTTTATGCAACTTTACTCAAAAAATATGTATTCTAAATCTGCACAAAACGATACTCAGAAAAAAAACAACATACACTATTTTCAGTTTCCAAAAAGAAAAAAACAAAGATCCTCAGTGTTACACAAACCAGAGCTGCCAACCAGTACGAAATTTTCGTATTTCATAGGAAAATGTGACCTCAGTATGAAAATACGATTCGTGCTCTTCAAAATCCGAAAATCGACTGTCAGTATGAAAAAGAATACCGTGAATGCCTTCTGCAATGAAGTCAGGCGCTTAAAGAGCTTTCTTGTACTGAAAATCATCTCGTACAGTGCAGTATACATACTGGCATTCCGTTATGCCGTAGAGTACCCAGCAATATCGATGCTGACGCGCGATTCTTCTTAGTTTCGCGTTCACCGGCACCGTTTGGCGTGTATGTTAGGCCTATTTCCCGGCCGCATATCGGAATTGCTAGATCCAGAAGAAGTTTAGTTGAAACTAGCAGTCTCTTACAAAGTTACCAGTAATGGTAACCAGCCACAGGAAGCTTTATGCTATTGTTCAACTCATCTCCAGACAACACTGCGGCGTTTGGGGCTTTACTTTGATGCCCGACGAATCCCGTCAAGCGTATGCATTGTGATTATCCAGAGTGCCTATACATTATTAAAATAATAATTGAAATAAAATTGAACTTGAACTTGAACATTACCTGTGTAGGCTATATAATATTTCATTTGGTTTATTAGTGTATACTGTAGGCTCTCAAAGCATCAGATGACCTACATCTTGGATGAGCATAGTGTACTCTAGTGTTGGCGTCTGGGTCAAGGTTAATGATCTTTACTGTTACTAGATCTAGTGGACCTGAAAGCGCCGGCTTTCAAAGTTCCAGTTTGGAAAGTTTAGGGCTAGATCTAGATGGATTTCTCTTTCCTGCGATTTTTGCTTTATGTATGGCCGCAGCAAGCCCAACATAAAATTTAGCCTGGCCTGGATGCGCCACCCCCGTACCTCCCCAATTTGCCTTATAATCATCTTGTTCTATCCACCATATTAAACTTTAAGCATATTAAGACATACCCACAACAAAACCACAAAAATAAATTCATGTATAAATGAGAAGAAATGTTTGAGTGAATCTACTTGAAAATTTCACTGGAGGCTATTTTACAAAGGGCAAACAAAAATTTTCCGCCTCTTCCACTCTAACGGTAGGAGATGTACCGGATGTAACCAAAACACGTTCTATTGAACTAACGGAAGTTACTCTGAAAAGTTTGAGTGAATACAGTCCATTTGAGTTCTAGTTCTGTAAAGTGGCCGCACCTCGGCCTGGCCGCTAGGTGGGCAGGTGACTCTATCTTTATGTCACCACTGTATTTCTACCTGTCGTCCATTTGGAGAGAGATAGACCAGTTGTTCTCTGTCAAATAATTCCATGTAGCTTTTGTTCGTTACAGTTGCTAGGAAAACTGGATTTTCTTGAAGTCTCAACTGCAGCAACCTGTGGGGATAACCAAAAAAAAGAACATGCTGACTTGTGCATTATGTACTTAATTTGTATTAAGGAATAAAAGTTTGCCAGCATTTGTAAAATTCTGTCTCTTTCTTATCACATTTGTAAACAAATCTATATCTAAGTGATAGCCTCAGAAGTCAAATGACACAAAAAAATGAATAATCAATTTTCTTTCTTTTCTGCTCCATCCTATTTTGATATAAGCCTATGGTCACCTCTCATACAATGAATAAAAAAACTTGGGGTTTGCATAATGTTTGAGTGTCATGTTCGGAGCACATTACAGCTTGTTCAGTTGGCAGGCACTTAATAGATCCCTTTCCGTTGAATAAAATATTTATGATTTACAGCAGTTTTAAGAACAATTCAACTAGGCTTTAAAGGGCTTATATCACTTCATGACAACTGCACCTTCAAAATGTTTGCAACAGTATACTGCTTCTGAATGCACTAATTACTCTCATGAATGGTGATGCTGAAATTAATGTATAACATTTTAAAGTAGCGATTTTGAACAATACAGCAAATCTCAGGATAAGAAATTTAAAAAAAAAAAAAAAATGAGCGGCAATGAATCTTCAGATCATGCACTCGATGAAATGCCATTAGCATTATGCTGTAAGCACAAGACCAAGATTGACTGCTCAACGTTAGATTAGACGCTGCTGTTGTAACAGGTTAGGCACTGTTTTTCTTATGAGCTATGTGGTATGCATAACTAAAAGTGTACTTGCCTGTTGATGCTATATGCAAAAGAAAAAACCCAGCTCAACAAGTGAGCTTGGAATTTTTGTCTTTTTAATTTAACTGGGATGAGTTTAATCATCCTAACATGATAGGTATAACCTATGGCTATGGTAGGAGAACTACTAGCTGTAGCAGTATTTAGTTTACTAAGTCTGGGCAAGGCAAGGCGAGAATGTGTTAGCTGTTACATTAACAAGAGTTTGCATGGATTGATGATCTGCAGGTGATCTGCAGGTCCTGCAGATCACTGTCTCCTAGTAGCAGTTAATTCTTATTCCTGGATCAGCCATTGTTCTCTCAGTCCCATTTGTTTATTATGTACCAAATTCCTCACTTATGCTGGTAGTTATAGAAAAATATAATAGATCTACATAACATGTCAGAAGTTGGGCATGGCAGTCTGTTTGAAGCAAGTTGATTGCACATCCAGCTTCAAGCCAGTCCTGCAGCGCATCACTTTGCCAACAGTAATAAATGGCTCACGGCATGAACTTACCAAAAAAAAAAAAAAGGGGNAAAAAAAAAAAAAAAGGGGTAGAAATAGAAAAGTGAAGCGAAAAGTTGTTGTGGAAATATAGTTCATACAAAGAATGATGAAAATTTTTTAGATAGCAGCTGAAGTCAGGTAGGAAATGCTGTGCTCGGCTTCAGATTGGCCAGTTGAGAGTTTCCGTCATAGTTTTGCATTTTCCCCTAATAAAATATTAATACTTGGGACATGAGAAAACATGGTGCGAGCCACACTGGCAGGTGTTTAAATACAGGGAGATATGATTGCTAGGCCTGTGTTCATCATTTTGGTGATAAGATAAAAATATCTATTTATACAGGCTGTCTCTACCTAACATTAAAAGTTATTCTAAAATATCTTCAAATAACCACTTCCAAAATATGAAATAACCTGTATGTAGGATTGTCATCTGCACAACCCGTCAAATGCAAATGGAAAGGAAGCTCCTCGTCAGCTCTATTTAGACAATACATATCATGGAGTTGTGCTGCTGTATTCTTGACATCCTGGGGACGCATGTAGTTGGTGTAGTCCATGTCCAGGACAAGTGGGATGCCAAACTGCATAGCTGTTGCTAGCTGATGGTTGTTCCATCTGAAATGCAAGTTGCACAGCTGTTAGAAAACTTCGAATCTATCAAACAGCAAGAAACTTACCAAACCAGAAACACAAGGGCTTGAATTTCTGCATAACTTGTAATGTAATGGCCACAGAGCATACTAAATCAATAAAGTTACAAATACAAAGCAAGAAGACCTCCAAGAACAATGAAACTGGGATGTGAAGAATCTGAAGACACAATAAATATACAAGTCATCAGGCCTCCACCATTCATTAGTTAAACCTCCTCACCAT
This sequence comes from Ellobium chinense, assembly GCA_033807755.1. NCBI lineage: Eukaryota > Metazoa > Mollusca > Gastropoda > Ellobiida > Ellobiidae > Ellobium > Ellobium chinense. The sequence goes on from JAWQUT010000789.1 coordinate 136,473, forward strand.
ATGATGCCCTAGTGAGTACAAGCAATGGGATAAACTAAATATACGTAAATGGAAATGAGTTGCTTGTGATAATACTGATTTGATAGCTTCACAATATTGCTTAGTAGATGGACAAAATTATGAAATGGCAATACAGTAAGCAGCAATTTAATTTTTCACTTACAAAAGAGAAGTGACTTCAATATATTATACACTATCTAAAATCAAGTCTGGAAAGTTGTGGAGTTTACTAATTAAAATTTTCAGTGAAATTTACTTCAAAAGTATGGTTCCCTTCTGGCCTTTTTTGCGAACACAAGTGTTCAAACAAGTCGTCTTTATGACAAGGCACACTGTAATGCCATTACACTCAGTTGTCAACAAAGCTGTCACATTTCAATAAAAGCACCAAGCCAGTCAAGACTCTTACTTCATGGCATTCTGAACTACAAGACTGACACATCACATTTTCTCTCACTGGAACAAACCTTATCATTGTGCTTTCATAAATGCGTAGAAAAATTCGCCCATGTTCATAAGCATCCATCCTTTTTGTAGGATCTTTTGCGACCTCTCTCTTGGTTTCCTTACGCTTTTTGGCATTCTCTTTTGTGAAGTTTCGTCTGCACAAAAATGAGTAGTATTTCAATCTCTGTGCCTTGGACGGAGTGTTCATTGCTTCCAGCCAGTATTCGCTGCACATTTCCTCAGGACTCTGGCAACACAAAAGCAGACTCAGAAAAATATTCAAGATCTACATTTGTTTCAAGGTTTTTCATGGTTTCTTGCCAAGCCTACAGTCTGCCAGGCGTTCCATAAACACCACTCCAATTTTAAGGGGAGGCAGGGCCCTTCCCTTGTAGATTATGTGCAGTATCATGGTACATACTGCTCTTTTGTAATTCAGTACATTGCATATATAATTGTACACCATACTACTAAATATAACATTTTCTTTCTATTGTGGATGAACTTCGGAAATTGTTATCTCCAAAAAAAAAATAATAAAACTGTTACTTTAATTTAAAAAGAAACTCCCAATCCACAGTTGAGTTACATGCATTTTCATTGCTTTTGAGGAATTTGACTGATAAAGCCAACCTGACAGTAAATCTGGGTTGTTATGCTTGTAACTGGCCACTGGCAAGCTTTGCTGGTGTCAGTTTTTTTCTGCCTGTGATGCTGATTGATAATCTCTATCCACCACAATTTCTACCCTTTTAATCAAGGCAGAAAAAGGCATTTCTAAATCCACTGGGACTAACCATACATCTCATATTTCTTTCTTGATTGTGTGGAAATGTCTTACTAAATTTAGGACCCCTAGTTTAACAGTGTGAATTTCTGTAGTGGACTTACAAACAAACAAAATATGTCAGTCCATGACAAACTTCCAGTTATATTTCATTAGACATTGTGTAAACCCAATCCATTTTAATTATGCATATATGCACACCCCATGTGGCGACCAATGATAGAATAATGTACTCCTCAAACTTTCCCGTGGATGCATTTGGACTCATGAGCATTTGTGAACCACTCCACCACATCTGCATTGCAAACTGCATATCTGAATGCTTTTGACCTATGATCTGTCTGTCCTCTGACCATCACACAGTGATAGATCGATTCCCTGGTTTAATAAATACTGTAATATGAAACTGCACCAGTTGATGAATTTGGACGTGCTGTGCCTTGAGGTTATCCCAGTAGAGGTATGGAAGGCACATCATTCATGCATTAATCTACTTGACCAGTATCTTCAAAATCGGCACACCAAACAAAATGCTCATTTGAATTTTGCTCTGAAATTTCACAAAATATGAACCCTATTGTGAAGTGATACTTACAGGAATGTGGTATCCTTCAGAGTACATGAAACTATGCTCCAACTGTATAACTTTCAATTTCTTCTGATCTTCTGCACTAAGACTGGCTATGGCTTTATCACTTCTCTCCCTGATTGTTTCCTGCAGTTTGTCATGTAAGTGCACATTCTTATCACTGGTCATCCGTTCCTCTTTCACCTGTTTCTTCAGCTCCTCTATATCAATATCTTTAGTGAGGTCTGATATCACATTTCCAGTCAGTGTGGTTTTCTGTCTCAAACAATGTGACAGCACATTTCTTTTCTTTTGTGATAAAGAGCATGGCTCACTACTTCTGTCAGCTGTCCGACAGAAATATCCTGGAACACCAGATATGTCTGTTTTAAAGCAGCAACTATTGTGTCGTCTAAGGAACAAAGAATGAGCCATTCTATCTTCCAGTGCCGCAGATTTCAATGTACCCAAAGTGCCTGTCTGACAATGTACTACTGCCTGTTTCATGAGTTTCCAAAAATGCCTTCCAATTCCTCCTGACTGAATGAGCGCCATGATCTGCGTGTCCCTCTAGTGAGAATATCCTTAAAATCAAAGAAAACAAACATTATAAAATACATGCACATGTATATCTAATATAAAGCATTAAAAGTTAATTAAATTTTTGCCTAAAAATGCCAAAATTTTCATAAAGTTTAGAGTCCAAAGAACACTTCTTCAATAAAACAACTTAAGCTGTGGAACACAATTTTATAGAATAATTACACTGAAGATAGGAACATTAACTGCATGTAGTAGTAGTAAGCCTTTATTTCGTGATGCGGTCAATGCAGTTTTCATATTATATTCCAGTCACAGTAGTTTTATATCATGTTCCTGTTTTTTGCATTATAATCAAGTCCTAATATTGCAACTTTATATAATCAAAATCCTACCCATGCATTTTTAAATCATATTCCACAATTTGGCATTACAGTGTGGTTGTGGCATTTTATATCAGATTCTGGATCCGGGATTTAATACTGTATTCTATTCTGGTTTCTAGATTATAGATTTTATATAGAATTCCACTGGAAACATTTTTATACTGCATTTCCACCTACCTTTCTATCCTAATCTGATGTTGGAATTACATTAGAGGCATACTTAATTCCCCAACTGGCAACCAAATTCTGATTGTACTATATTATACTGAATTACCGGTTACCATCACAATGCCCTTTGAGACAGGGTCCCTAACCCTAATATCTAGGCTGAAACAGGGATCCTAACCCTAATGCCTGGACTAAGACGGAATCCCTTATCCTAAAGGATGCCCATCGAGAAGGATCCCTAACCCTTAATGCCTACAAAAGCCATTGCCACTTGAAATCAGCCACTCCCCTTAAGTTATGTAAATAATAAGAAATGAACATGGACTTAGTGGACTAATGCATGAATGGCACACTGCATGAACAGTGAATCCAAATGTGCCATTCATGCATTAGTCCAACAAGTCTGTGATAGTCTAGATCTAAGTGGGATCTATGCAACTGTAATAAATTCAGGATAAAGTATCTGTGTAACGTTTGCATGTATTGGTCTTTCCACCCCCCCNCCCCCCCCCCCCCCCTTTCCCCAACGCCCTAATTGTGCTCACTGATGTGTATTCTGCAGTGACCCAGGCTTTGGGTGAATGGATTTTTTTCCCTCTCTGTACTTTTGTATGTAGAGAGGCTTGTTTATTGGGCATGACTTCGACTGAACTTTGGTAGTAATGACTGGAGTGTTTTAGAAAGTGTATTTTTATCTCAGTCACTGTGGATATCTGACCTTGGCCCATTGCGAACTTTCTGGAAATGTCAAGATGGTTGAAGTCAATTGGTGAGATTTTCTGGAGGTTCGATCGGGAGATATATCTGGAGGAGTGAGTGTGTGAAGTGTAGGTGTGTGTGTGTAAAGCAAAAGTTTCAAGTGTCGTGTAGCATTACAAATGTTTTGAAGCCTTCCTTGGCTCTCTTGTGCTAATACTGTAAATAAACGATCATTCTCTTCAGTATCAAAGGACACTGTGTTACTCATTGTCAATGACTGACAGGTCTTTTGAGAGGTAGCTGAGCGATCAACCCTAGCTCCTTGTTATACGTCTGTGCTGAGTCAAGGTCTTGCTGCTACAATCTGAAAAGATTTATGCATTTCATACTATTTTCAGTGGTGTGCAAATGAAGATAAAAAGATGCTTTCTTCATATAATTTTACTGGGGAGATGACCAACCCAAGAGCCCAAGTAGTAATGGTGATTTTGATTTATCTTTACGTGTTAGGCAAAATGAAACAACATTAAATGAAAGGGGAGGAATTCCGAATGAGACTCACACCTGATGATGCTCTCGTCTTGACAGATATTAGGGTTAGGGACTTACCATTTCTGATTCTCCAGTCTCGATGGACATTAGGATTAATGGTAGGATTAGAGTTAGGAGATAAGGTTCGGGGTAGGATTTTGGTTGTATTAGTAGGAATAAGTTTCGGCTAGTGGTGTGTTTCATTCCGAAAGTACTTCCAATGAAAGAAGATTGTTCCACTGAAAATACATTATGGACATGACACTAGTTTTTGGTAGTCATCAAATTTTTGCCTATCCAGCTTCCTTCTCCTTTTAAGGTGTCACAAGAGGATGCCTAAAATAGGTGTTAAGACTCACTGCAGTGGGACCAGAAGTAAGGTTATGATGTGTCAGAAGGATTTCCGAACGCGCATCATAGCTTAGATAGACATATTAGAGGGATTATGTGAGTATTAGTATGAAACAGTAAGGCCTAGTTTTTTTGTGGGGAGAATGTAAAGAAAGTAAGAAAGAGACGGTTGTTTGTATGATGTGTGTCTCAATTACTTTACTCTGTAATACTGTTTGCCTGCATGTTGTGTGGTGTACATGAGGCATCAGTAATTAGTTAAATATGAAGGAGAAAACTGAGTAGGAAAGGAACAGATTTGAACCCGCCTTGTCGGTGTGGTAATCTTTCGGTGAGCCATATGAGTTAACGCACACAATTACTTGACATCAAAGTTTAACCACGTTTTTCATAAAGAGCAAAACTGACGAAATTTTCTTTACAAAAACACTATTTTGAATTATGGATGTTTGTAAGTGTTGTTTTGGAGAAACAAATTACTAATATTCACCAATTCTGACAAAAGAATACACTTTTTCAGGCTATTAATAATGAAATTTCTGCATTGTCTTTAAAATATTAATTCCTTTGTTGTGTAAAATAGTTGCTAAAAAACTGGGATCCGGAAATTATCCGTGTTTACCTCCCTGCACAAAGTTTTCTATTGTCATTGATGGCAGAGTGTGCTAGCAGCGAGCCATCACAGAAGAAAAAACAGTAAGTCATCAAAATATTTGGAAGAATTTCCTCACTGTTCATTATTCCAGCAAAAACGGCAACAGAAGGAAAGGATTTTGAATTTTTTTAAGGGAAAGGACTTTTACCCATATCAGTGCTTTGTCCTAATTGTACATCAGTTGAGCAGAGCGTAAAAAATACAGTGGCTCCAACCCCCCCCTCCCCCCTACAGCCCCTCCCGCAAATGGATGCTCCCATTCCCAAGGTTGCCTCCTTGTAATGTTAGTTATGATGGAGAACAGTTTATGAAGTTAGTACTAACAAAGTAATGAGAATAACCATACACGAGTCTGCTACAAACTGGCGGCATATCCCAATTTTATCTTTAGTTCAACATCTTAGATTAGTGTTTCTAGCCGGATTATTGACTTCATGCTGCTTTCTCACAGTTACCAGAATTCTTAGAAATGGATTTCAAGTTGCCACGGGCACGAACAGTAAAATACAGGCTTTCTCTAACAACAGCACCAGTTTAATCAAAATATCGATCTAGTCCATGATCTGTCTATGACTAAATGAACTGTATCATTATCACTGTCTGCGGTGCTGCCCTTCGAGATAGCCAAAAAAGATACATTATGTATTATAATGTCATTATCCATTGCCATTGGTGTTATTTAATGTTTCTAAGGTCTGAGGTGCGTTTAAAAATCCTCCCAAGACCCTTTCTTCTGCCATATTTATGACATTTGATTGCCGAAAACTAGTGCCATCATATAATAAAGTAAAGGTCAGAGGACAATCAGGGACAGGGAGTAGAACTGGTTTAGAAAGAGAAATCCAATCCAGACTCAGACTGGTCTAATGGAATCTTCCAGAAAATTCCCTTGGCCAAGAGGCTGTTACCTTTTTTTATATATTCTTTCGAAGAGGACTTTAGCAAGCTTAGTCAAACTATGTCAGACTCATATGAGTTGTTTCTGCAACATGAAAGGCCGATCAACTAATGCACAAGTTTGTCTCATGCGCTGCCTGTACTAAATGGGGGCAGCCATTTTTCTGAAAATATAACTGGATTTTACGACTTAGACTATAGCAATTACCAGTATTAAATTTGTGACGGAGAACAAGAAATTCTGATTGCATGAAAACCGTGATATTGAAAAGTAATCCTGCATTATGTATAAACGATGCCAACGATGATACCAAGTTTTTATACGATTGCAAAATAAGTTGTCGTAGACTTGAAGTTACGACATAAACATTGGCTTGTACCTTTTTCCGACAATCAACACGCCCCTTCTTTTGCATTGTTGATTAATTCCGAGAAGGAAATGTGGCACCATTTATTGGTGTTATGAAGTAAATTATAATCGTTTTATTTATGTAGATCTGGATCTGATCGGTTGCAGATACCATGGCTGATGTATTTGAGCAAAGGAAATCAACAAAAGTTACCCTGGATGACACGAATCCTCTGTCATGTTCAATAGAAACTGCGCAGAAAAAGGATGATCATATTGTAAGACACCGCCATCTATTAGCCTAGCAAGTTTCAGTTTCAGGATATAACTTTGGAATATTGGACGGATATTTATATACATTTCATTGTCGTTAAAAGGAATTTATGTAAAAAAAAGTATTAGTTTGACGAGGCAGATATGGCAGAGACATCCAAACTCATAACAGTAAACTAGTAAACCCAACCAAACCAAGTCAAGAATGCAAGCAACATTTCATGTTCCATTCTGTAGATGGATCTAGACCTAGTCTAGGCAGGAATTCACTATGCAGTAGACCTGGGCTCTAGCCTGGTGGATGTGTATTATCATAAAATATGCATGTTATATTATGTAACCTCCTCTTTCCTTTCTCCCTACCCCCAACCACCACACAAAAAATCTGTTTTTGTTGGGACAGACACATTTCTATTAAAAAGTGTGGAGATGATGGGCTCTTGCATATCATGGTTTATGATTGGAAATTTCAAGACAGTTTAATGCGCCTATCAACCAGGTATAAAGCTTAACCTGAAACCTAAAAACTGGGGTCTTCTTATTTATTTACTTGATGTTTTATGAGCATTATGGAACAGGCACCTTGAATGATATTTCACAAGGAACAGCTTACATTTACTTTCAGTGTGTCATGTATGCACTGCAGTATCTTTCATTTTCTCAACAGGAGTACATTATCCGTATTCAGAGGGGTCCACTGAGAGATAACTCATGGCAGGTCACGAAAAGATACAGTGACTTTGAAAAACTTGATGCTCAGCTTAAAGTTACCAACATTGAACTTCCACTGCCTCCAAAGAAAGTGTTTGGCAATTTTGAAAGAGAGTTCATAGCAGAGAGACAGAATGGGTTGCAGGTGACTTTAGTTATTAGATAAAAATAATGTGAACATCAGTTCAAGAGTTTGAAGCCTAATACTAACATCCTCTGGAAAATCTACAGCTGATATTACTGTATTTAAGATTCTTACCTTCTTCTGAAGAGTATGTTACATGAGAATGACACTTGGTTTGCTATTTAATATTGTTAATATTAAAGAGCTGACTTTGATGGATTTCATATTTTCCATACCACAAAAGCATTGTTATTATTATTATTACTGTTATTAAATTATTATTAATTATTATTATAGTTTAGTGCTTAAGCTACTAAAATGTAATAATTTGTGATTTCATGATTTATGTTAACAAGGTCATTTTATGTTCAGAAAGAAGAGAATGATAATGAACTGATTTCTTATCCTTAGAACTACTTAAATGCTATCACAAGCATACCCATGATTGCCAACAGCATCATTGTGAAAAAGTTCCTTGATTTGAACAACTACTCTGCCAATCTCTTAGGTAAGTACCATTATTTTTTGTTTTAAATTGTTGAAGCCACAACATCGTTTGTTACTTACTGATGTATTGGTCATATTTTAATCATGTGTACAGTTAGTTCCACTGCATTACAACAGAAGATTGATATAGGGGGGGAGGCGAAATAACTCCTGTGTCCTTCATAACCAGCACACGACATAGTAACCAGATGCACTATCTTGCAGTGAAACTATGTCTAATGTGTTAATTGTCTCATCTATGAATAAGGAAGTATTATAGCTGGTTGTGAGCCTCAGCAACTGCAGTCCAGTCATTACATAATGGCATAGGCCACTTTCGGAGATCATTACATCACTGCTTGCTCAACTTTAACATCATGGTAGCTTCAAGGGAAAAAGTATAATGTGGCTGAGGAAATTTTTGAATATGTGAAGATTATCATGGTCAAGAGATTACATACTTGCCAGTATAGCTAAGAGAGCAGTCATGACATCTAGGATTGCATTCAGGAGTGGGAATATGTATTTGTTATTCTTACTCAGGTCTGCCTTTAACCTCATTCCTAAATATTCTCTTTGATTATTTAGAGTTTTCATAATAGAATGTAGGTAGTAATAGCCATACTGGAATTCACTGGAGATTAGTTATTGAATCTTTAAAAAATAGACTTTTTTTACCCTGTAGGGACATTGTTTTACAATATCATACTTTACAGTGAGTTATTGAATTATTCACATTTCTCAAGTAATCCTTAAAATAATCCAGTCCTAATATCAAAGATTGTAAAGCTTGAGGACTGTCATAATGCCTTTGGAAAGTGAACTTGATAAAGAAGTGAAATTCATTGTGATGAGCAAATTTCCTGTTCATATATTCCTTGTAGAAATGGCACTTCAGCATGTTTCCATGATATTCCGATCTGAACCAAACTGGGATGTAGTAGAGCCCTTGCCAGATTTAGGTATGATATTCCTTTTGTACTTCCTTATGTAGACATTGGTAATCAGTCTTTGGATGTTGACCTTTCAGAGAATTAGATGTTCTTTTTCCAAGTTGAGGGATATGGATGTCACAAATGTGTTGATACAAAAGAAAGGATAAAACTATTTTTAGTTTGTTTTTTTTGATGTCGAGAAATAACTGTTACTCATGTTTATACCATGCTTGATACATTATCATCTTAGTTTCAAAAAAAAAAAAAAAAAAAGGAGACACAGCTTATGGTTTATTGCAAAAGATTAAGGTTTTTACATTTTTGCGTAAATTAGAGTATGATTACATGATTATCTATGGTGCATTTTTCAACACAGGCTGGAGGATAAGAAAACACTTTATTCTAGTGAAGCCAGTGGCCACACCCAAAGTTCGACAGATGTTGTCATGGGTGAGTGTAAGAATGTCCTCAAACCCTCACCCCAAAAGAGTTGATTTATCTAGGGTATGTGACAACAATATTTTTATGTTGCCAGGGCATTGCATCGAATCAGACTGTAGAGGGTTATAGGATACTAGCATAGACACCTATTCTATGAATGGGACGTTGGATGACAAAAATAGGATTATCTGCTACATGGAGAGCCTGGCTTTATTACTATGATGTAGAAGTGACAATATAGTACGTGGCACTACTGGATGGCTAAGTTTACGGGCTTTCCTGCTGATATGGTGCTGGACGACTTCACAGAGCAAAGCGTCATCAATGAATGGAAAGCAGATTTCGAAATTTCAACCTCATCCTTTAAAAACGATGAAACTGAGCGAAGCCCGTACATAACTAATGGAATCTTGCACCCTTTGTGAGCACACACTTACGCTAAATCTCTTTTGTCGAATTTCATCATACAGGTTACCGATTTTGGACCCGAATATTACGTGTAGCAGGATATGAGTTTATCGCGTTCGAATTTAGCGTGCCACGCCCCCGATGCAGTCTTATAACATAGATAGATAACAGAAAGTTCACATACATACCGCTTTAAAACATGTTGTGAATTGTGAGTTTTGAATCAATTTGGATCTTCGAACTGGTGTCGGCGTGTGCGATCAAATTTCCAGTGGCGAACGAAACGCAATGTCTTTCCGGTAGGCCTACGAAATTTTGAAGTTTTATTTGGAGTCGACAAAATGGCAGAATGAACGCCGGAAACAAAGACAAAGAGAAAAATGGGACACAAACTTTATAAATTGATTAATCAGATCTTGCAATTTCTGTGAGCAGACAGTGATGCTAAACATTCTGTATCGGATATTGTACATGTTGACGTTTTCAGCCGAATTTTCCAGATAGCGGTTTTGAAGGTTATGCGTTAGGAAGGGAGCATGCCATGCCCCCGATCCGGTCTTATAATATAGATGAAGTATCTGGTGGTCCTAGCAATAAAAAATTAGACCCTGATTGTTTGTTGGTTTTTTTTCACCCTAGTAATGCTGTGTTAAGCTTCTCTTTCATTAAATGTTTATCTGTAGTTGGAGAAATATCTCAGAACTCATCTACAACAGTTCTGGATATGATCAAAATTAAAATTCTTGGTTTTATGATCTTCTTACTGACCAATCTTTTATCCACTGATCATTAACTCGCGTAATGCCGCACATCCTGCAAGGAGAGTGAGCCTGACTAAGTCAGTTGATTACACCATGTTGGTGCCTTGCTGGATCTTGTGCCTTCTGACCACTTGATACCAGGTGAGCTAGACCAGTCTGAGCATGTCTGTTAGGCAGAAAATGATGACTGACATGGTCGTCAAAATCTCCCATATACAGAAGTAAGAGTGACTTTAGCACTGCAAGGATGAACACGAATTATGTGTTTTCTGCTATGGCATAATGACGTGTGTGGTGTCCACTCTCTGCTATGGCATAATGATCAGCAGAAGTTGTAGGTTTGAAATCCTCCCAACGTGGCCAGGGAAGGAAAAAAACAACCAAAAAGGGCATCAATAAGAAAAGAGCCAGAAAGCTTATCTGTAGGTTACCTGGTTTGCACAGTATTTATTTTTCACTCTTTACAATAGACAAGGGTCATCTGCATGAATGGTTTTAACTTGTTTTTCTTCCACTCTCTGCAGATGGAATATGGTCCCGATATGTACTTACCCTTGAAAGAATTGAGTGCCATTACCAGAATGTTGCCATCCATCAAGGTCAGTATTATAGCTTTGATTGAAACAAATAATAACAACACTGCTTAATTTCAATTCATGGGGAGCATGGAAACCTTAACAAACAAGGGGAGCTGCAGTTATCCAGTGACTTTTATTGTACATTTTGATCATGCTTTGATTGCAATGCAACAGTTCTGTGACTCGCATTGGAAATGTTGAGCATTACTGGAATGTTATGCCATGCTGGTAATGATGTATAGAAGAATGTGTGAAATGCTCTCGTGCATAATATATCTGAATTGAAAAAACATCCCTTGATAGAGAAGAATGTATATCATAATGAATGTTTCAAATACAGATAAGATTTCCAGCGAGAAGTCTATCACTCTATTTTTTTTATGAAAATTGATTCTTTAATCTAATTAGTTCTTTATACCCGCTCCTTACTCCTTGAATGCTTTAAAATTGTAGGAGCCCATGTCTTTAATCCTTGTGTCTTAGGATACTCCTCAAAATATTATACATTTGAATGATACATCAAAGCCTAAAAGCTGCATATATTCTCAGAACTATTCATAATGGAATCATGCACTTTTAGCGCCATTTATACCTAGCTGAAAAAAAGTAGCAGGTCTTATTCATTGTCAAGAAAATATTAAAACATTAGGATTTTGGACCAATGAAAAAAAGACATGTACTATCCTTCTTTGGTAGAGACAATACTGTATTCTTTCTGGCAGTGTTTTACTGAAAAGTTTGATGCTAAATGCACACATTTTATAACAGGTCAACAGGCTGGAATACAAAGACAAAGCTCTTACATACTTTCGGAGAACAAAGACTTATCTCTAATATGTTTTAATGAGTTTTAATTCTCTGATAAATCAGTACAACTATCTGCATTCATTTCCATATGGAAATTCCAGCATCAGTGAAAGGATTGTGAAAGAAACCAATGCAGCATCAGTGAAAGATTAGCAGTGTCTAATTTTGTTTTAAAATATTCTATCAATATCTTTCTTGCATTACAAAAAAAACATTGCTGCTGTCAGTTTCCCCCGCATTATTCATGTTTTCATTTTCCTACAGCATCCTTACATTTTCCCCATCTTATTTGCGGCAGTGAATGAGAATGGGGGCTTGGTGATACAAGAATTTAATGATACAGGATCATTAAGAGATGTGATATGTAAATGCAAGCCTAAAGGAACTTACCTGCGCAAGTACTCCAATCCCAAGTCTGTTGTGCGGTTGGACTTCAATACTGTGAAGACCTATGGTCGACAAATTTTAGAAGCTCTAAAGTTTCTTCAAGAAAAGGGGTTCCCATATGGTAAGCTTCTCAAGACATTAGTTTGTAAGTTGAGATATCTCTTGCAAAACTTACTTTTCATTTTAACATCAGTTATGCCAGGCTTTCCTCTGTTTTACCTTTGGATAAGATTTGAGATATTAAAATGGCAAGGCACATATGACAAGACTAACTTTTGAATCAGTCGTGGACATCCTTGTATCATCAGAAGTGGTGAATAACAGAGATGTTTGCAGCCCCTGAGGTCATTTTTGAAATCAGAAAAGGAGTATTTGCCCTGATAGCCAAAACATATCTTTTAGCCATATACAGTCTGTCATCATGAGATTCTTTCATCCTCACCTGTTGCCTTCACCAGGCAGTTTCATATTGAAATATAATAAAGTCCTTGTTAAAGGGACAAGGATAGTCATTTGCTTCACAAGTTCTTTGTTAAAGGAACAAAGGTAGTTATTTGCTTAACATTATAATATGTCCACATCATTTCTCATGATATTTAAATTGCATATATTTTTCCTTGCGCCATCCAGTTTCTGAGGAAATAGTGCTGAAGTGTCAGGATTTTTACCCTGTGCACGCCCCCATTACTTGTGCAGCGAAAAAAAAGGAGATAGGCTAGCAGACAAACAGTCCACAATATTTGTGCATGTGTTCACACCAGTTTTCTGCTAGCTTTTCTCCCTTTATGCAGTTCACACAGCACAAAATGGTGGCATACGCAGGATGATAATCTTGACATTCAAATGGTGTTTTCCCAGAAATGCCAGCCAGAAATGCCAGGGGGAAGGTAAATGAAGGCGGTTTAAACTTGTGAATAAAATATGTGGAATTTTTAGACTGTGAGGCAAATATCTACCCTTGTTCCTTTAAAATGTTAGCCACCAAAATGTTTTAATTGCGGCTGATTCTACATAATTATTATTCCAGGCGTGTATGGAAACAATTGCATTTGCAAAGAGGGTTTTGTGATTAAAAAGTCGTATTCGTCTTTTTTAAAATGAAAAATATTATATTTCCTGAAATATATTGCATGCAGTAAGGTGAGAAGGATGATTAAGTGAACTAAGATTGTGTAGACATGGTTGTATCAAAGAAATTAATTGAAATGCTTGTCTTGAATCAGGTCATTTACATGCTGGTAATGTGTTAATCGTCAACAATACCTGCCAGTTAACTGACCTGGAGAACAGCATCATGGGTCTGCCTGGCTACTACAGAGCTTTCTACACCCAGCTTAAGAAAGTGCAAGTAAGTAAAAGACCAGTTGCCCCTACTTAATTTGCATTCTCAGAAAAGTGATACATTAAGATATATGATGTTTGACTTCATATCGCTAGCTGTAAGCAGAAAGCCCTTTGGCATTATCCAGTTGTATATAAATTTCACCATGTGTTTTGCTGTTATGTCTAGCATCACCTAGATCATTCCAGTACCATATGCATAGTAATGGCATTATTTAATGCATTAAACTTCTGTGAACACAACTAAAATTTTGTGAGTTTTCTATGGCTACTATAGTACGCTAACTAATGTAAGGATTATGCTCATGGCCAGAGGTCTTCTTTTTAATGGCATTTGAGCATGAAGTTAGGAAAACAAACTTGGATTTATTTTCCTCATGATACCATGAATACAACATAAGAATGAGTGGAGGGTTGAACTTATTTGAATCATCTTTATAAGTAGTCATAGTAGAGTATTTAAGAACCTTGTTGTCAGGGCAAAATGACGTCATCTATTTGTTCCTTTCTCACTCAATCTCTGACAAACTTGCAGATACCCTTGTTCAATCTGTTGGTAGCCAACTGTGTAACAGTGTCTAATATTTTGCATGTCTGATTATATGCATGGAAATTATAGCATATTTTTTCAAATTCACCCAGACATTAGATGCCATTGATGTTTACACATTCGGTCATGTGTTGTATGAAATGGCCATTGGCAGTCAACTGACATCACCCACTTGTGATACATTCCCTCCAGAGTGCCCTGCAGAGATACGTAAGTTTTTGCTGTCACAGTGACTTGCTGCTGTTGTTATATTTCCTGTTCTGCTGCCGAATGTTTAGACCCTATTCACTGACTACCACAGAGAATGTCAATCTTTCCTGTTGTCATGGCGAAGGGCTTAATTCCCCTTAATCCTTGTGACGCTACAGTAGAACCAGTTCCCATTATCCATAACAGTGGTCACGTAGCCAGCAGGAGGCTGGACTCAAGGTGCAACGTGCTTCTAGAGTTAATTAGGCTCAGCAAATCTGGCTTATAGAACAGATGATTCCCTGCATTCTCTGTTCTAGTTTCCTGTTGTCAGAGAAATTGTACGCTTGGAGCAATAGGAAGCAAAAGGATGGTAAAGATTAGTAGCATGCATTGTGGAATCATTCCATGAGACTTATTAAGTGCCATTTGATGAATATATAGGGGTACTTATTTTTAGTGTGCCTACTAGGCCTAGTTTTTTCAGAGTTGGAGAGTCAGTGAGTATGCATATGTTGTGAAATCTTGATGTGTTTGACTCCTTATTGTGGTCTGTGTGAAGAGCCATATGCTCATATTTCTGATTTTAAAATCATAAGCCCATATTATAAGTATAAGACCAATCTGCCAACAGAGTGACGAGTGGCCTTGTTCAGTTCTTGGAATGCTATTCAGACATTGATAAGTACTTCAGCTTGAAATCATTCTGATGATCCAGAGACCTCTGCTTCAGGTTAAGTTTCCTCTCAGAATTTCCTGTCAGTTTTTTTTGTATACTTTTGGTACTTTGCTGGGCTACACTGTTTTTTATAATTTTCCTATAGGATCTGTCTTGGAGTCAATTTTAACAACAGAAGCCTGCAAGAATGGGCTCCCAACTGTGGCCAACTTGCTACTTCATCCGTAAGTTGAGAGTATATTATATTGTCCAGTGAAATTGTGTTTGCCTTTGACTGGGAACACACTTGTAGAAATAACATTATGAGATGAATTTTGGGTAGCCAGACTAGCTGATAGCAAATCTTGCTTTTGATTGTTGTGTTTAATTTTGGTGTAGTTGTTTTCAGTTTGCCTTGTAAGAAGTTGTAGGAATCTACAATATCAAAGGGATATCGAAATTGCAAAGGCAAGACTACAACTGCCACATTTAAAACAGTATTGAAAGCATGTGAAGAGGAATAGCACAGTTCAAATCCAGAACCTTTCAGCTCTTACAAAATCACTATCAACCAAACTGACTGTTTCAGATTATTCTGTGATGTGAACCTACCAGCCCAAGCCAACAAACCAGTGCTGAAGATTCCCAGCAAACTGAAGGAGTTTGTGAAATCAGCAAGAGAAGAAATTGAGAGCAGATTGAAGAGCGACCAGAAACTTGTAAGTTTCAAAATCAGCAAATATATGAAGATATTTCTTAGCCAGTGCACAGTAAAAAAGAAGCTTGTATAGAATGTGTATAACATTAGAGCAGCATTTTTTCACAGTTTTCAGTTGCTTCCTCAGGCATCAGATCATGTGAAATAAACCTAAAGCTCTTAGGTGTGATGACCATCACCATTCTAGTCGACACGCCATTATATATATAGTCTTAAATGATACTGTTTGTTCTAATTGGAACAAATTTATATACTGTGGCAATGAAACATCAGTGAAATACAAGAAGAGGTCTTTTCAAAAAGTACCCTTGCCATTCGGCAGCTAGGTCAGATTTGCATAACAACTTATTGTGATGGTCATTCCACATTTGGGAAAGTCATTTTCATGATGATTTGAGTTGTTTGTATTACTATGATCTTCCATTTATCTTCTTTTGCCTATTAAATCATTGTAGAGCTTTGACTTGTTATTATATCCCAGTTTTACAAGCTAAACCATATCTGCCTCATTGTTTTGCTATGAGCAACAGGTTGAGAGCGCTTAATTCTCAAAACCTCAAAAAATGACCTAGGAGTATGTGGAATGAGTGTGACGATATGAAAATTTACCTTTCTCTGAGCTACTCAAGATATCTATAAAGTTTTCTTCACAAGTGATCACATACCCATGTACTTATATAATTTGTGCAAAATAAATCAGTAAGTTTACAATTGAAAGTTAAGTAATACATCTATGTAACAAATGGACTGTTTTTGCTTTAAAAAAAAGATCCTTTTAAACTGCTAGGCAGGACCTCGAAAGAGTAATATAAATTAATTGTTCTGTATGAAAACTGAATGTCTTGTTGATTAAAAAAAAAAAAGATCATGTTTCAGTTCCTAATTACCATTTTTCTTGGCTGCTAAATCCATCCAGAATTTGACAAGCTTGTTAAGCAACATTTTACTTAAGCATACAATTTATTTACTTTCCAGCTGAAACAAGTGTTGAGGATATCCAAGGCTAAAGAATTTCACATGTCAGAGGAGGAGAAGAAAAAGCGAAGAAGATCAAGAAAGGTAAGGCTTCCATTTTATAGAGTAAACTGCATATGGCAATGAGAAAAAGTTTTGCTCCAATCAAATATGATAAAATTTTGGTGTACATGACCTATATTCATATACACTTTGTGCAGCATAGTTTACAAAGATAGGAGGACAGTGAGCTTAAGTTTTTCACAGCAAATTTTCCCCCACCCCATGGTTATAAAACGTGCTTCGGGCAGGTCAAATCTCCAGTCCTCATGTGACATAAGCAAAGCACTTGATAAGCTAGTCTTCTGCTTTTCAGCGATTGGGCATTGGGAAAAGGGGGGATTGGGGTGAACTCTGATGCCAAATCATGAAATGTGAGGAAGTCAAAAGGCCTGAACACTTCCTAGTTACGGGTATCTTCCTCTTGAGATCTTCTGTTGCCTCACTCTTCAAGTGAAAGAGGTTCCTATCAATGTCAAATTTTCATATTTGCATGTATATGTGGTTTGATGCCAGATATAATACAATAGAATCAGCTGGTAGTAAGATACAAAGAGACTGCTGGATTTCAGGATAACATCAGTGTTGTGCAATTAAGTGAAAGCATACTTTTGTTAATGGGTCTGCTATGAGAAGACAATGGACTGTTGTCATTGGACTAATGCCATTTTGTATTGTGTGAAGCAAGCTTTTTACCAAATGTTTTTGTTGGCCACTCAATGGATCAGGATACCTGAAAAATGAAAAAAAATGTTGGTTTTTTTTTCCATTTTCTTCTGTTTTCAGAAAGCATTAGAAAATGGAGATCAAGAACCGATGTCACCCACCACTCCTGATACACCATCAGTGTCATCACCGCCTCCTACACCATCAACACCAGCTCCTGGAGGTTAGTATCTGGTGTTCAAAGCTTGCTTCCTTTATTATGATATGACCAATTTAATAGTGAATTTGGTTTCTGCTTTCTCTTAGCTTTCATCAACTTTGTATAGGTTATGATAACAGATACTATCAGAATTCCTTTGCCTACAAAATGAAGGACAGCTTAGCTTTCTGAAATCTTTTTCCAAGAATATGCAGCTAGTGATTATAATGCAAAAAGTCAGTTTAGCAATTTTTCAGGGAAACTGAGCCAATCTTTTTCACGGTATTCAATGTGCTAATATTTTGTAACCTAGAAAATGAAATTAACAAAGTGGTGGTCTGTACTAGATGGCAGAGATCTGTCAGATATCTTGCCTACTTTGATGAAACTGTTTGAATTTATTTGGTTCAGAGAAATTCTGTGCCACCTCATTCACATTAATTTTTGTGACCTTAGCTTGTGATTCTTGCCTATATTTATCATTGCCCTGTCCTTGTTATCGAGGGATGCAAATTATTTAAAATTTTGTGCTACATAGCTTTGCCATTTGTTTGCAATCATTATATCTCTTGTAGGAAGTATGTAAAGTCATATTTCATGATCAGAGCTGTAACTGCTAGCCCTCCTTTGCCTACAGTGGTGGAAAGGAAAGGGGTGGGGGAAGGGGCAGACATGAGAAAACCTGTGAAAGTTAATATATATCTAAAAACATAGTGTCAGTTTTGCGTGTGGATTAGTATCACTATTGCTGCTCAAATCAAAATTTTGCAAGTGCTTTCCTTTCATACGGGACACAGTCTTGTGTGGGTTTCATGAAAGTATTATTTTGAAATTGGTTTGAAGTAGTAATTTCATTCTTCACCAAATTTTTACCTCGGCCATTGCTAATGTATTGTACACCACCAGCCAACATCTTCTTGCCATGCCAGAGTGAATGTAGTGCTTTGGTGCAGATTTTTGCAGTAGTATCCTGTTGGTGCATTTGTGTATGATCTAGCACAAGAAATTGTGAGAAAAACGGGTCGTCTAGATGGAATAACTGCCTGACACAAACAGTATTCACTCAAATTTGGCTTGGGTGGGAACTCTGGTAGGAGAGAGATATTCAGTTAACATGGTATGTCAGCAACATAAAGAAAAAACTTTTGCAGATAACTCTGCATTTTGATGGGTGAGAATTCAGAACAGGCAGTTACAGCCCTGATCAGTTTTTGAAATTACCAGCACCATGTAGCTTTTGCCCTAGAAGAGCTTTAGGAAGTCAGATAGGCTGTCCCTTTATGCGTATGTATGGAACAGTCTCTCAAAAGAGTAAAGTTGGTGATATTTGTTGTGAGGAAGAAGGGGAGGAGGGTCAACCTGTTTAACCCTTGGAATCCTGAACTCCCAGCATGGTCAGCTCTGCTACCTAGGGCTCCATGTTGAGTTCAAAATGAAGTAATCATAATAATGTGTATAATCTACTATTATAAATCAACCTATAAAAAAAATGTATATGACAAATAGCTGCCTTATATTCAAGGGCAAAACCTGCATTATGCTGTCAACAAAAATACACCTTAGATCTCATATTACTTAGTTGTTAAGTTTCCCGTTGTGATACGTAGAGCAACTCTTTCACACGAGTTTCAGTGAAACTTTTAAGTACAGAACCTCCTCTATGTTCATACTCTACATTTCTCTCACTATTAGAACACTAGTGTTTGTCTCTCTCACATGTTCACTGCACATGTAGTGTTGCAAATTTCCCGTACACCTTGACTGCCTCACTTCTCCACAGTTGTTTTTGTGCCTGTGTTTTCAAGGCTCTGTGATCACGTGTTTCTACCCTCAGATTCCATTTTATCACACCTCTGTACTGAAATCTCTTCTGATTGCATTTCTGTGGGCTTCGGGCCCACTTATTAAGTCTGTCAGATTCCTCAAGCATAATGCTGTATCTTGTATGATGCCTTACCAGGCTAATGTCTTACCCATGTAGAGATGTCTTGTGGCATTGGGATTCCAGTGGTCTTGCTACCGTGATTTCACACTCCAAGACGTCCAAGTACAAGCAAAGGGTCTATATAATCAAATAATCTCTGATTACTATTTGTAATGTTCTTAGCAGAGGTTTGACCTTCATAACAAGATATGAAACCCAACCTTGCACCTGGACCATAATATTTTTTTCATTCTTAAGAGTCTGACCTATTCACACTTTGCCAGCATTTCAGTACATGCTACCATGCATATTCAAATAATTTCTTGATTAAGAGGGATATAGAAGAACTTGGATGCCACAAACAGCAAAACTAGATAGAAATGAGAGAAAACAAAGATTTCCTAGCGGGTCAAAGGTACTGAGCAAATTTTAATTTTGTTTATGAGGTATGAGGGCTTTCATTAAACGAGCAAAAATAACAGTAAAACAAGCTATTGTACAAGCCTAGACTGGTTCTAGAGCAAAATTTTATGAGATTTATATTTTTTTATAGAGGTTTTATAAATTCAGAAACAAGGCATACAATCAGCAATCACCATGAAAATATTTTAGAGTAAACCTGGCACCAAGAAGAGTGGTATTGCCAGGTTTGCCATTTTGTAGCTAAACATAGTTAATTTTTCAGGTTTTTTATTTTTAAGGAAGTCTTGCCAATATCTACTGAGTCATATCTCTCTGACTATGATTTCCCTATCAGAAAGGCCAGTCTTCGCCAGTGTTTCTAACCTAGGTGTAGAAACAGATTTCCTAATTTGCTTTACCTTTTGTCTTGCTTTGTCATTTTCTGAAGATTGGGAGAACTATTGCTTTCAAACGTGAAATGCGTACTTAAACAAATAATCATTGTTGTTGTATTGTGTGAGTGACCCTAATGCAAGGCTTTCTTATGTGCGGCTCGTTTCACACTTTCAGCTCACACTATCAGATATTGATGCCGGGAAGCTCAGGGAACATCATGTGTTCCAGAAGTGGGTAGCAGGAAGTGCTAGTTTTTCTGATGATGTCAGTTTAAAGAGATTTCAGCAGTATCCACTGGTTGCTTTCACTTCATTATACTAATTTTGTCTTAGTAGTTTCTAAGTTGTATATCCTGACTAGCATAATTTCATGTTTTGTTGCCAGCCAAGTGCTCTACATTGGTTATCTCCCCAAGAGAGCTCTTTTAAGTCTCATCCAGTGCTATCAGAATGAAAAGCCAAATTATAGAGGACATCTATGCCAAACACATTTTGGGATTTGTAATGGCTGACCACATTTCAGATGATTTCCCATCGTATGTGATGAGCGTAGTGTTCATTCCTCTCAATTGTTTTGTTTCATTTCTTTGTGTGTGTGTTTATATTTTGAAGCTATGTATTCCAAAAGCCTTGAATTATAGAACTGAGTTTTAGAAGTAATCACAGTATTGTGTACATTTCTGTATTCTCTTCCCTGCCCCCTTCCCACACACACACTTTTAGTCTGCAAAACTAACACAGGGAGAAGGAAAGCATTTTTAGATAGCGAATCAAGGATGGAGTTTTGTCACTGCACTTACAATGTCTTCATCTGAGAAATTTGTGACTTTCCTCCTAATCGTCTAACCCTTTTATTTTGCTGCGCACATCAAGCTCAACATTGAGGTCAACTCCAGCAAAGGCTTTCATCCCAGAATAAAAGTATTCATTTTTTTTTTACTGCATAGGTACTCACATTATGCATTATCTTTCTTTTTGCTGCTGTGGTGGGAAATGAATTTGGTTTTTCCCTCCATTCTTTTGCTTAATATTTCACAGGCTTTTGGTGGTTGGGCATGCTTTTAGTGGCTATCTTCGTGTAGTGTATTATATATATTTTTTCGTTCATATGTATTTTCTGAGCTTCTGCACTTTGCGATCAACTATACAAGTTTTTTGGGAGTGGACAGCCTAATCAGTGTGACATCCATTTTTTTTTGGTCATATGTAGTTTTCAGCCCATAATCCAGGGTACTAACAGTCAACAATTTCATTAATAGTTTCAGAAAGAAAGAATATCTCTCAAAATGTTTACCCAGCAGATTTCTCTACAGCTGAATTTCTTCTTTTGGATGCTGTCTGAAAGGAGTGAACCACAAGTTAGATAAAAAAGGGGGAGCAATGGCAGATAGTAATTCAGTAACATCATATGTAAAATTACAGTTGATAAATACTTAATATGAGTTAAAAACCACATGATTAATAGAATTATGCTCAAATAAAAAAAACACTGGACAGTCAGTTTGCTTTTAACTTGTTAGAGGTTAGCATCAAGATATGGTCACAGCATTCTGAATACTGCTTAAATATTGGAACAGACAACAAAGCCTCTATAGGCTGTACACAGCTCATTTTATGTAGCTTTCATAGCATATGTCATATCCCATGTAGATTGAATGAATAACTCTGTTGTCTAGCCTGATAGATTCTCATATATATATGCTGGAGTACATTAAGTGTCTTATTTGTCAGTCTGTATTTGTTTTCTTTTTTTACCTAGGCAATGATGCTGAAGCATTACTGCACAGTAAAAGTTGAACAATACTGGATCAGCCGGTCAGTTGTAGAGAGCTAAAATTAACCTTTATAGCTTACCGGTTCAGTGAAGAGATAACTGGATGCTGAAATGACAGTGGCATAAGTTTTAAGTATTAGTGAATATTACTGTTAAGACCTACAGTTTTTAGTGTTTGAAAGTAAGATTCCGACATATTTTTATACTCTTCATTTAGAAGGGTAGGTGTTGCCCTTATTTTTTTTTTTCTCTCTTGTCACTAATATGCACAGTTTTATTGATATTAAACTGCAAATGCAGAGGCTACTGCACAAGCTGCCATACGAAGCATCAGGATCATTTATTCATCAGCAATACCTTCAGAGTTAAGTATAGCCCGTGAACAGCACCATATATATTGAAGTAATCTTCTTAAAAAAGACCCACAGTGTGTCCTACAGTGTAAATGAAATTGTTGTTCTGCTAACTGAAAATCTCTGCAAATGAGATGATTTTCCAGGAAATATATTAGATATCTTATACAGTATTACTAGTAATGGAAGTTCCCTGGAAATGTCCATGAACTCAGTGTTTTCTCCAAGCCAAGCAGTTGTGCTATTCATCCCCGAAATTTAAAAAATCCCTCTTAAAATTACATGGAATGTGTACTCATCTATCCTTCTTTCCTGCATTCCAAAGTTTGCATTACTTGAGAAAAACAAAAACAGTCCCTCTAAATATTAAAAATCCCCTTCTCAAATTTATGACATGGGAGGTAGGCCTCCCCTAACTTGTATGATCTGGATGGTATGACTGCAAAATGGGGAATTAGTCCAGTTCGGGTCTTTACCCCTTCTCTACCAATTCAAAGCATAAACCTTCTTTTTTAATTTCAAATCTCTAGAAATGTAATCAATTATTTAATAATGTGTCAGTAAACAATTAAAGTATGCTATAATAATGCAATTTCTTTTGTACCTTTCCTTACAAACCTGTGATGTCAAAGGCCAGAGAATATTTTGAGTATTAGGCAGTGAAGGGGTTAAGATTTCCTGCTTTCAGTAGATGCCATCTCCTGACAAACTGTAAGGAAATTTTATGCACAACAAGTGGAAACTGAGATTATTTTGTTAGGAACCAACGACTCTCAATTTATTTAAAGCTATGCTACTCTATTAGCATTTCTCTGTCTTTGCAGCATAACATATTCAAGATGCAGTTATTCTCTCCTTTTTATCAGCATTATCCACAAACATTTATTTGTGACTGCTCTATCTGGATGGTTATAATAGTATTTCTGTCATAAAAGTCACTTATTGTAGCACCTCTTTTGTGTGCTTTTGGAGCACCTCTTGTGCGTGCTTTTGGTGATTTGTTCCAGTTAATCAATCTGCACAATTTGTTGTGTATCCTGTGTTATTAACGTTTTCCTTTAGATTACTTTATAGCCTTTGATTTTCAGAGATAATTGCTCTGTTGTAGATTTAATTGTATTTAGTGAATTAACTCAAAACAGTTTTAGAGTTTGAAATTTAGCCGGAACTAATAAAATGACTTACAAGGAATGAAAGTTTGAACCTTCTTGTATTCTTTTCATATTTTCAGTGGTTGTTCATTTGCATGTTGCTGTCAGTATTTGATGTTTATAATACCTACACTACAAGCTCTATTGACAAAAATAATCATATATTGTAAGACTTTGAATCTTGAATCTTGTACATCAGTAGTCGCAAGGTCATGTCAGTATCTTAAAAGAGCCATTCAGTCTCAGCAGTGTCATCGTTTGCATGACAGAGAGTTAGGTAGTGATGGTGATCTGTGTTTCAGTGTGGAAAAACAAGATAGGGATTTAAAGATACTGAAAGATAAATTTACAGTGTAATCACAAGGCAGTGAACTTCTATAAATTACCTTGTAAAGTCTGGTAAATGTTAACAAATATTGTGTGGAGTGCAGTAGTACATACTGTTTTGAATTGTTTCTTTTGTCAGAGATGTTCATGATATGTGTGGTATCCTGGGGGATAATATTCCTTTTTAAAAATTTTGTTTCCTTTTTTCATTTCCTTTGTGTGTTTCCAAAATTTGAATTAATAATGGGTTTGTGGATCAACATAATGTTAAGCTGTTAGTTGTTATTCTGAATTTTGATTAGTCTGATTGATTTGTGATGCGTATTTTGATAAGATTTCATGATATCTTAAACAAAGTCTTTTTGTCATCTCTAACTTTGTTTTCACAGGTCCCCCAACAGCCCCTGCAGCGCCAGCACCACCGCCACCTCCACCTGCAGGAGATGCACCGCCCCCACCACCACCTGCAGCCCCGCCATCTTCTGGACGTGGAGCTTTATTGAGCTCCATCACCAGCTTCAGCAAGTCTGGACTAAAGAAAGCAGAAACAAATGACAGGAGTGCTCCTCAGGTGTAATCTAGGAACCTAAACTTTTGCAAAGAACAGATTTTAATAGTCATTTCCTAATGATGTTAGGGAGACTTTTGTAAAAGGATACAGGACACTTTTGCCCTTTGGCATTGTTGCCATAGGGGCTGCCACCAATTATGTAAATGCACTGTGAGGGATGCCATGCTTGATATTCTACAGATTTAAAGTTGAACAGTCAGATTTGTTTTCTAGCTGAACCAGAATGGTGAAGACTTAGAATGTTTCTCTTTTTCTGAGTTCGTTTGCATTGTTGCCTTGCATCAGCTGATACTTTTGGGTCATCAGTGCCTCGGATTGCTTGCCGAATATGCACTGTGTTGCTTTAAATTGCACAGATTCAAACAGCAAAAAGCTAGTTTTGTTTCCATCTGATCCAGAAAGGTAAAAGCAGAGAAAGTAGTTTTTTCTTTCCATAGTTTGTTTGCATTTTGTTTGTATAGGGTAATGGATTTGAATCCCAAGAGGAAGGGGGATATTTATGAATTTGCACTTATACTTCTTAGAGTGACAAGAAAATTGCACTAGATTCTGAATGGGGTCTTTTATAATGTATTTTCATTATAAATAAATCTGAAGGGTTACACTGGTACATTGAGAAAAGACCCACATTCTACTACAGCATATGAATTTATTGTAAACTGAAGCTTTTTTTTTTTAGGGTGTGTGTGTGTGTGGGGGGGCTTTTATTTCCTGTGGACAAAAGATCCAAATCCTGATTCAAACCCAATGTAAGAGGATTCCATGGATTTGAATTCCAGCTTTGAATCTTGCCCATGACTAGTCATCAGTGCCACAGGCTTTTCAGCATGGTGATCGTACTTGAGGAGTCATGTTGTTATTGAACTGATCATGATGTGTCCTGTGTCTATACATGGTAGTCTCTCATGAACTTTCTCTTACAAAGAATAAATTAGGTGAGAGCAGTGCCTGTTTGTTCTGGATAGCACAAATTCTTCCTCCTTCCCATCCGAGCCTTTCCCTTCACGTTATTCAATAGATCGGTGATTTTATTTTCTAGGACACAGGTCAGCAGATCTCTTGATGGAGGAAGTATGTTTAAAAATTTGCAGTTTCCATCAACTCTTAACTAGTTGATTGCAGTAGATGTTTAATGCATATATAATGTCAGGATTATATTGTTATTGAGGATGGTTTGTGCAATCCCTGCAGAGGTGCTGACAATTTCATATTGAACATCTCTTATATAGAAAGTCTAGTCTGCAGTTGAAACAAGAGCCTCAAATACTTTCTTTTCTAATCAATCCAGAATAAAGGATATGTCCATCTGCTCTAACTCTTACTTCTTTGTTGTGATGATTGTCGGAAAAAAACCTGAAAGCTGTGGGTTTTTGTTCTTTTATTTCTGTATTTGTAATCATGATATATATTGCTTTAGTACTTACATAGCATGTAATTTAGCTTGAGCTTACAGGTTGTCATGCATACCATGCATCATAGCTCCATAATTTCTTTGATCTTTCTATCAGTGAGAGAAATAACAGATGGTGTGTTTTGAATCATTGACTGTAAAATCTTGTGGGCCCTCAGCTTTGTAGGGGGTGCTTGGGCTAGTAGTTACAGCCATGCTGGCGAACTTAACAGTGACACGATTCAGATGCAGACAGAAATGGCATTCATATGTGGTTTTGTAGCTGCATGTATTTGATCTTTTATCTGTATATGTCAGAATATATTTCATTTATGTGTCATGATTCTGTGCTTTTGAAGGCTGTTGGTCGAATATTTGTATCATTGTCTCTTTTGTCTGTGGTGTAAGCTTAAACTGACAATTTAATAAGAGCTTCCCAGCTGGGTAAAGTTCATACCCAGAGACTTTGACAGCATTTTACTCAACTGCAAAGTATTAGATGAATTTAACACAATTTTAAGGTCAGCTAGGCAAACTAAACATAATTATTGAGTTTATACTATCTGATGCATCCTGTCTTATTTAATTTGAACTTTGGCTGTTTCTTGATTCAGATTTTTCACAAAATTGAAACTCCGAGTGCGTTGCCCTCTAATTACTTGAGAACTTCCTTTCTCCGTCCATGTTCCTGTCCATTCTATCTCACAGCATTTCAAACCTTTATGTAAGTCACAAGTGATGAATCAGTGCAGAATAATTTGAACGGCATTAGGTACAAGGGGGAAATAATTTCATGACCAAGGAGAGATATTTTGTTTAACCCTGGGCATTGGAAGATTTTTTTTTCTTTGGTCAAAGGAGATGGGTTTTCTCTTTTATCTTTTCTTGATAATAATGCAGCTCACTGAAGTCAGTCTTGGTACTATTAAAGATTTGGGTCTCAGAAAATAGCTTATTACAGTATTTCCTCTGCAGGTAACTGTTAATTTGCTATGCATTTCTTAAGTAATAAGAGAGGAAACTGTCTTTCTGTAACACAGCAGTTCCTTTGCCTACCAAATTGGAATTTGTATCTTGTCTGTGTCATCATGATACTGATAGTCAGCAGTCATGTTCTGCTTCAACAAAAGCCACTGCGGTGAATTTGGCTTTACAGACAAAACACAAAGATCTCCTCATATTTGAAGGAACATACTGCAGTTAAACTCATGTTTCTATCCTTTACTTCTTGACACTCCAAGGAGCTGAGCTGCACTGAGGATAAGATTCTGTTTAAGGAAAGGATCATATTCTCCTTTACAGTGTAAGAATTGTGCATTCAGTTAACAGGTACTGGGAAAGCAAACAATGTACTATTTTCAAACCTGCACCAAAAGTAGTGAAAAACTGAAGGGTTGCACACACCAAAGCACTAATGTATTTGGGTTGCACACACCAAAGCACTCATGTATTTTGACTATTAATCATTTGAGAGATCTTTAAGAATTGGCAGGTTCTTGCCAGGATTCTGTCATGAGGGAACAACCTGGCTGCACCAGGTCATGGCCAGAGGTGGGGGCTGGCCACGGACTTTGCCATTTATGATGTTCTTATCTTGACAAAACATTCTTAGTGCAAAAAGGGATATAATTATGTGCAAAAGGTGTCCTGTGCACACTTTAAGTATTTGCTGTTAACATTTAGCGATACATGATGGAGATACTGTATTAAATCAGAATATTAGCACTGTATTTTTAGGAGTGCCTGCACAAAGACCATATCATTATATAAATTATATAAAAGAAGTAAAGCCTTTGTGAAGGCATCCCTCGATATCAGCTGATATTGACGCAAAACAGGAGTTGATTTTACATATTGCACCCCACTCCGATAATATTCATCAAGCGACAGCCCAGTGGACTACTTTCAAGATTGTGTATACATAATCATCCAGACACTGCAAGCCAAACTTCAGCATTCATTGCTTCTGCTTTCTACTTTTCTATTAGCAGATGAATATGATTGGCTGATATGATCCGTTACACTATCTTTTATTGGCTGATGCATCTTATACTTTCTGCAGTGAGATTCAATTGACAGTACTACATTTCTTCAACCAGAAATGAGCTTCGCTGCAAGTGACTAATTAAGAATGGCCAATGAAACATGTGGCAATCCTTGGTATTTGCCTCATATGCTTTGAGTCAAGGGTGGAGGTGCCCCCTGTTGTTTTTAGCTACTAATGAACTGCTCGCACCCTCATCACATCTACATCCCTGATTTAAAACCATTCTAGTACAAAAGATGGATATGCAATATATGCACAAAAGTTTATGCACAAAAGACTGATCTTTGTGGAGTAGAAGGCAAATATATCTGGCCGCAGCTGTCCATTGAATAAGTGCTATGGACATTCAATTTGTCACTGTGTTTCCTTAATGGCTAAAGTCACCTTTTGCAATTCTGAGAAAATGCAGAAATTCTAAGCTGGTTCATATCTTTGTAACTGCAATTTTGAAGGCAAAATATTAATGCACTTTAATTGTTTTTAACATTTCAACGTGAGTCTTAATCTCGTGAACAACAACGTAGTATCCTAATTTCATTTTGGCGTAAGTCTGACTTTTGCCATTATGGAGCACTGTGACAAAATGCAGTGGCAGGTATATGGTCAGTGATGGATATGCACAGAAAGGTGGTAAAAGCAAATAACACTGAAGACAAGGTTAGACTTTGGGGTCAATGAGGCAAAGCGGTATGAAACTTACACATGGGCCATTTTGCCTTGAGATTCTGTTCAGTGCAATGATCATTCTATGTTGCCTTCCATGTTCTTTTCTTGGTTATGTTTATAATATTAAAGATAAGATGAAGTACCACATATTTGTGCCCAAATAAAGAAAAGGTTGTGATTACACTTTACATGCTGTTCGATGCACCTCAGAATTAGAATTTTATTTGCGGATGTCTTTATCTAAATATTTTATTGGTTTGACATGTGTTGAAATACTTGATACCAAAAATATTTTGCAAACATTCCATGCTTCAGTGAAGGGTCACACTAAGCACATTAAGTTGCCTCAAGCATTGCAGATGCTGCATTTTTGCATTGTTAGATGTGCTCACCATTTATATGTCACCAGGATATTCTCAGGAAACTATTGAACACTGTTCTATAGAGGAAGATCATGTTGTCATTTAAGAGCAAAAATGTCCTAAATGCATCTAGTTTCTTGTAGGAGATAAGACATTATTGTTTTCTGAGGAAGCTTTGTATAAGTGTATATATATAGGGGGAATTTTACACATTTGAATTTCTGGGGACGCTCAGAAAGTCAAATTCAGGAGGTATTCATGTTTGTGAGATAAATCTGTATTATAAGAATGGACCTGGGGCATGGCACACTATTTTCGAATATAATAAACTCTGAAAATGCTGTATGTACAATTCGGGCGGAACATTCAACCTGCATGGAATTCGACAAAGGGTGCATAATGTCAGTGTCTGCTCACTGAAGGTACAAGATTCCATCAATAATGTACAAGCAGATTTCTGCCACTTCCCTCATTCCACCCTTTTTATGCATGAGGTTAAAATTTTGAATTCTACTTTCCCTTTATTGATGGCGCCATGTAGTGTGAAGCTGTCATGCACTGTGTCAATGACTAAACCCATAAATGTCATCAACCAGTAGTGCTGTGTTCACTGAGTGGGAGTGCCTACTGATTCACTATAATATTGCTACTACATCATAGTGATAATACAAGGAATCCTATGTCACAGACAAGCTTATTTTCGTCACTTAATGCCCCATTCATAGAAAGAGTGTCCATGCTAGTTTGGTACAGAAATACAGAGAAAGGGTCTTGAGCGCTGCAGTATGTAGACAAAGAGTTTTAGTATATCAGGTTCTGCAGTAACTAGCTCATAAATCTTTTAATGAGACTTTCTCTTGTCATATTACAGTTAAGACCTTGTTCGTGGTAATATTAATGAGAAGAAGGGTGATTATAATAGTGAGTGAACCAAACAGGCAATACAGTCTTCTTCTATAAAACAGAACTGTAAGGTATCAGCTGTGAGCTCATACTTTCAAGAAATTTTACAAGATGTTATTGAATTGCAGTTTTGTTTTTACATAGTATCCATACATAGAAAGCCATGTGTAAAGAACATTCTCTGTCATTTCAACTGATATTTGGGAGTGTACAATATGTGCAGAGAAGATTTTTGTCATTATAAATCATTTGCTATTGTATTAGTATCCTGCCCCAAAATAAAACCAATAGCGAAATAAGATACTGTTGTTTAGAACTCAAGGACTGATATTGAACATATGTGGCATATTGTATAACAACAGGCTAATTGATTCTCTGTTTTGATTTGACCCAGGCATCCAGGGAGTTTATTTAACAACATTTAATGCTTTGGCAGTATCTATCTTCACAACTTATGTGAGTAAAGTGACAAAATGTTTATGTGCATAATATGACTGGTCAGCTTGCTGCACTGCCATTTGACAAGCTGACTGGAATGGAGTTAAATTGTATGTCTTATTTATGGACAAGGCTTAGATCTTATTTACTGACTCCTCCACGTCTGTTATGGCCATTGTTTGCTTTAGAGCTATTGATGATGTTAAGCATATTTGTGGCTCTAATTGTTGTTTTTTTTTTGGTAGAATATTTATTTTTCCTGTACATGATGCTTTTTTATTTCAGTGAAAGGTTTGTCACCCAGCTAATATTCATATCTGTTTTGATATATTTGACCATTTGCATATTTTGGTATTATCTTGTCCAGAATTTTGGGCTGGCTCTGATGATATTATCCAGAATTAATAATGTAAGCTCAAAAACTTAAGGACATAACTTAACGGTCATATTAGGAATCATATGCTTTTACTGTTCTCCAACTTTATTTTTGTGGTAGACGTGACCAGTCAGCATGGATAACATGTAATACAGGGTGGTTGTGACACATATCCTTGTTAATGTTTTAGAATAAAGAGGGACTTAGACCACATGTATGAGCCGGTGGATGTGTGGATGAGCCTTTATTTCTGATTAAAAAAAACAAAAAACCCAAGGATTTTTAACTGCATAAATGATTCAGAAACCAGACCTATGTTTCTTGCAGTACTGTCAAACTGGCCTATCCTTGTTCCACTTCCCATAAACTTTGCATCATTCACATTTTAGACCCAGATTATCCTTGTTCAGCCATTGGTACAGTGATATCAATAGTGGTTCTGAAAAATAACTGCTAGGTGGACAAATTGGCAAGACAAGGATGTCTAGAACAGTTACATCTTAAACACCTGTAATAAAGATCAGTAATCTAGACCACAATAATCTACAGTTTTCTGTTAAGAGTGATATTTTTTATTATAATGTGAATGGAATGTTAACATGAGAATTTGAGAATGGGATGTGGAGGAGGTGCTCTTGCTAAATGTGTATTGATTAAGTGCAGGCACCTCATGTGCTTGAAATTAACAGATCCATTGTTTCTTTGGTACAGTTCACATGTTTTTAAAATGTGTCTGTTTAGCTTCTCTCTTTGACTCGGTTTGTACAAGTTATTCTTCCAGTTTCAAAAATTGTGCAGTGAATGTCACATGTTCTTGGTGAAGGCAATGTAGCAACATCTTTGTGGTGTTTCATTTGCTCCTTAGAATAAGACAGTAACCTTCTTCAGTAACAGAGAGGTTAAGAAATAGTTTCATTCACCTGTTTGTTGAATGTTTTCTTTCATCATTACACATGAGCTTGGGAGATTGCAGCTTTGTTTCTGGAAAGCTTTCTGTGAAATCTTGTTGACATTGTTATCTATGTTTACTTGAAGACTCATTATGTACATGATTCTCCAACTGTTGAGATTTCATTTTGTGTCTGAGAGACTGACAGGGAAAATTATACAAATCCATTGACAGGGGAAATTATATCCATCCATAAACTCTATTTATATTGTCGGAAAATGAGAAGTTCCATGCATGGAAGGAGTTAATGTGGAATAAGTACAACAGTGCCACTTTTTATGAAATTTAGTGATATTTCAAAGTTTGAAAGTCAGTCACTGCACTAATGATTTCTGTGGATAAAGTATATCCAAGGCATTGAGCTTAAAAATCAGGGCATGTTTCAGTCGTTGTTTAGTTACATAAAGCCATACTTATGCAGTAAAATTTTATGTTAAAGAATCTTATCTATATTCGGACAAGTTTCCAGAAATTTTGTATCAGATGTGGGGAACATGTTGTTATCAAGGATTTCAGATTTTAGGGGACATTACATAAGTCTGGGCCTTTGAAATACAGTAGATTTTTAATTTTTTTTTCCCCTGCCATATGGACAAGTCTTTCAGTATGTGTTAATGCTTTAAGAAAAGTGATAACTCTGGCATGAAGACGTCGCATTTTATGTGAATGGCAGCCACAAGAAGAGCCATGCAAAGAAGTCTGGGTTATTGCATTTTACGTGTTGGTACTCATTTGGTTTTGTTTATGGTGCAATGACGTTAATGATATGTTGGGTATTGTTAAACCCATGAGATTACAATACAGAAACAAAGCATAATTCCATTTCTGTCCGCAAGTTATCTGTGTTTAAAGTTCATTGAATTTTCATATTCTGTACTATTGCTTCTTCCATTCTTTGTGTGCTCATTTTGTATGTTAATGAGAATTATTATTTATGTCTTTCCTATCATACAATTTGTGGTGGATTAAGCAGGTGACATATTTACTCATCAGCAGTCAGCCATATGTGTAGTAAACCACCAACTTACCTGTATATCCATGTACTTCCCTTTAGAGTTAAGTTGAAAACTTTGATTAGTTATAGTTTTAATGTACTCAAAACTGTTACACTGTGCTCTTGTATTTCACTACTGTCTTTGCCATCCAGACCTTTCTGAATGAGGAAATTTTGATTCAAAATGCTCCTGTTCATCACTCAGTCAGTTTTCATCCAAATACAATCTCACTCTGAATGTACCTTTGTTGTGCCAGCTTTCATTATAGTCTTTCTGCATTCTGTGCATTTTTAGTAGAAGTTGTGAAGGACTGGTTCCACTTTATTCAATCCCCTCAGCAAACTTTTGCTTTTGAGGCTTTTCTTTAAAACAGAAGCAAGGTACATTGTTCATGTCAAAAATGTTAAGTCACATGATTGGTATGTTTGCATGTCTTTTAATAAATATGTCACATGATCTAAGTCATCTGACTGGTAGTTTTACATGTCACATGTCCTGTATCACTGCTGACCTGCGCCATAAACATAGTGATATAGTTAGAACTCAATATCGGGGCTAACACACTGTCTACTGTTTTTCTAAGGTCAATAAATATAGGATCTTCATTTTCTCCTAAGTGTTTCACACAATAAAGTAAAGCTGGCAAATTCAGATTGAAGGAACAGTCAAAGCTGCATGTCAAGGTATTTGCAAAATCTCAGATTTGAATGCTATTTGCAATATCTCAAATTTGAAATGCTGTTAGAATTATATGATTAAAAAGCTTGAAATGTTTAACTGCTGTTTCTGATAGTAATCTTCGTGGTGTTAGTTCCAAGTACATCATCTTGTGTTTTGAGGAAATTAATTTGCAAGATACCACTGCCTGGACTTCAAGAATTTATAGTTCCCAGTACATCATCTTGTGTTTTGAGGAAATTAATTTGCAAGATACCACCACCTGGACTTTAAGAATTTATAGTTCCCAGTACATCATCTTGTGTTTTGAAGAAATTAATTTGCAAGATACCACCGCCTGGACTTTAAGAATTTACAGTTCCCAGTACATCATCTTGTTTTTTGAGGAAATTAATTTTGCAAGATACCACTGCCTGGTCATTAAGAATTTATCACTGTGGTATTCACTATGATATGAAGACACTAAAATGTCGAATTTTATCAGTGAACTAACAACTTCTGCAGATTACTCTTATTACTTTTACTGTCATATAATCAAAATCAGGAAATTTAGTAAGAGTTTTCAAATTAATTTTCTTTCACTGCCATGTGCTGTTGACAATACTGTCATGTTGTAAGAGCCAGAAGGTGTGCTGTGCCATTTAGGCTCGGATGTTGTGAGCTCTGGTCCTGCCAAATATGTAATTAAACGCAAACCAGCAAAGTATATTATATCAGGAGAACTCTTTCAATTGTGAGATGTTTGTTGTCTTTCAGAAAATTGTGCACTGTAACTGAACAATATACAGTAGGACCTCACGATCTTGACCGGCCTCTACCATAGTTTTAAGAACAGAACATATAATCAGCTGTAAATTAATAGTTGGTCAACTCCATTCTGGAATGGGACCTTAACAGTATTTGTCTGTGACCTTATTAACTCACTGAGACCATGCTTGACACATTGGAAGTGCAGTGCACACATGTCTGATGCTAGTTATGATTTTTTTTTTTTTAATTAACATTCAAGCCTATTGGAAGATATGTACAATGTCCTCAGAAAAAAGTATTGACTATAGTTACTGATATTTTCTTCTGCTTGGCTATGACCAGATATCAAAGCTTATGGATCAAAAAGAGAAAAAAAAATTGGGTTCTCTTTTAAGTACTTTTGAAAATACCCCAAAATAGTGCGTCCCAGAGTGCGATTCATGAATCTGGTGATGCAGTCTCAGAAAGGTAAGTCCCTCTCTGTAAACACGAGTTGCTGTATACACATTTTCTCTATGGACATGAAGTTTTTTTGTCTTTGAAATTTTCAGTTCAGATTTGTGAGGTGACTGAGTTGGTGAGAAGCATAGATTTAGATATACAGTTCTGGTCATCTGGGGACCAGAGCAGTTTGACAAGTATTCCAGATTTGTGAGCACTGTATTTTGGGATGTAAGGTCATGGGGTCCAACTGTGTATTATAACTTTTGATTATGCATTGCGTTTCCTCACTTTCATTTAATTGATATGCGGATTAAATGTATATGTCGATGTGATCCATCAAATTATATGTGCTGACATCAATAAAACCACTGTAAGAAAATTCATTTCTATATTATCATTTTCCTTGTAATTCAGAGCACGATCAGGTCTGGTTTTCACAGAATTACACAAACCAAATATCATTTGTATGGCGGTCCAGAAAAAACTTTCACAATTGTCAAATTTTTAAAATATAGATGTTATTGTGTCTGTTTTCCTCATTCATTTCTGAACAGTATGCTCTTTATTCCCAGCTTTTATCTTTGTTAGAAGCTGAGATAAACATGTTGTAAGTCTGGGAAGAGTCGAATGTTAAAACTGACCAAAAAGACTTTGAAGCAGGCAAACTAACATCATAAATACATTTTGATACATGTGGAAAATAATTACTTTCAGATACTTATATGTAGAATTGTGAAGTCAAACTTCATAGAATGTTGATTAATGTGATAATGAATAAAACTAAATTTCGACCTTGAATGCAAAAATGCATCTAGCGCAAAAACTTGGTCTGCGACTTCGATGAATTTTCCTGGACTGCCACACATTTGCTTTTACATTTTCTATACCCCATTTGCAGTTTTCAAATTGAGGGAAATTTCATGCTTTACCAGAACAACACAACATTACATTCATAGACCTTTATTCCTTTGTCCAAGAAAGAGCAGATTCGTTCAGGATACTCGACACAGTCATATATTGTAAATACTGTACACGATATTGACAATTATTCTGGTAATACTGCATATATAAAAAATATTTTTTTTTTATCACAGATAAGCTTTCCTACTTCAAATCTAACTGGAATGTTTGAAGCATATTGTGGCTGTTATAAGTTCGTATACATTCGAGCACGGATTTCTTGAACTCAGTTATCATGGTTTCTTCCAACAACTTTTAAGACACGGATTCATTTCTCTGTACTAGCTCCTCATGTATTCCTCGAAATTCAGCAATTCGAAAAATATGAGTTTGGCACAAAGAATTCAAGTTATCCATGCTCGAATATATTTCTCTTTCGGTCATTATGATATACGATCTTATACAACAACATAGACAAACTGCTTCGATGTTGCAAAAATAGGTCATAGGTTATATAGACAGTCCTAGAATTCATTAACAAAAAAGGCGAAATTACATCTTCTTAACCTCAGAAATTCCTCCGTCTTCCTGCACCACGTGACTCGCATGCATTGTAAAACAAATGAACAAATATAATAATCATCATTTTCAGTTTGCTTTTTTTTTTTTTTAATCTTTGAAACATGTCGAGACGCCCTAAAGCTCCTTCTTTGAAACCATACAAACAAGAGAAACATTGTCATCAAGAAACCAGACTAATGTAGTTTGGAAGATTGCTCCTATGCATAATACATGTAATATTGCTTCTTACACAATAAGCGCACAGTGGCATGAAAAGGCAAGGGAATGAGAAATGAGGTCTGTGGTGTCAAGCTCTGTTGATATTGTATAGAAGAGACGGGATCTGTTGGGCGAGTCTTGTTTGTTAAAACCGAGAAGGAACTTCATTCCACTGAACATTCCAAATCATCGACCAGACTTCTTTGTATAACTGTACACATGTCTGCATATGAAATAAGGCTACGAGAGGTGTTCCCTAACCCATTTCTCCTGTTCCGGTATTCACCTAAGTTCAAAAGATAGGAAAAAGGAGGGAAAGTGAAAACAAATATAATCCCTTCAAATGTAAATGTAAGGGATTTCTATTGAGACATGGGTGACGTAAACGACGTATTCCATAGTAATGAAGTTTGGAGGAATTGCAATCGCATACAGCTGTTTGATGACATTGAAAGAAAAAGGGTCTCATGGAATGTTTAGAATCTTAAGGTTCATTCAAGAGTTCTGAAAATGTCATCACAACCGACATAACACTTTAAACAAACGAATTCTAATATTTTTTGCACTTGACCTAATTTGCGAAACACGATCTATTATCTGTGCGGACATATGAACGTTATAAGAATTTAATTTTCAGAATGTACAAAGCAGGAACGTCATTCCGTCTTAGCAATTTTCAATAGGTACAAGTAGGACACTGACTTCAGTAAAGTAGGACACACTTGTATAACGCAGACAGCCACGTGTTTACAATGTGGTGATGTTTGCAGAAAATGTCTTGTTGATGACATATGGACGGAATGTAAAATAAATACGACCTACTTTCACGACTTTCACAAATGTCGTAATGTATTCAGACAATACACACAGAAAAATGATCACAGTACTCGTAAACATGAGCTGATTCAGTACCTAAACATGCTAGCTGTAAGAACGAAGATCTACCTAGTACGCATACAATGCAAAGAACTGTAGTTGTCGTTGGCTAGACATATTTTGCATAGAAGTGAATATAATGTTTATGAACTTCTGTCGTGGAGAAGACTCTTGTAAAGAAAGGAGAAAAAAAGCAAGATGTTTTTTCTTCCTAAATCTGACGTGGGGATGAAACTAGAAAGCTGATACAGAACGGTAATGCTCGACTGTTCTAGACCTATCTTTACTCCACTGCCCATCCTTATTCAAAAGGCTGTGTTCAAGTGAGGTCGATCGTTCCAGACTTCGAATGGCACCTGTGACAATTTTTTTTTCACTCTCGAATGGAAGGGTGGTGGAACTCATCATTATACATTAAAATGCCAATAGTTTTTCATAAAATTCTCTGAATTTTCTGCAGTTCACTCTCAAGAATGACTTGTTTGTGCCTAAACATATCTTATAATCAGATCTATTTAATCTCCATAACCCTGCAAGAGAATGTCCTGGGCAAAAATAAAATACGAGACAGAAAATAATGAACTTTCTTGTTTAAATTTTGATTTTCCTATGCAGACTGGTGTCTTATCATAATCTGTGAAACATACCAACATTCTCTGATTTCAGAAAATTCTTGAAAAATGGCATCCCCTGTATACATGTACAATAAATCCATATGAGGACACCATGATCGATTGTTGCATTGTACGGACAGACATCAAATAGGTTGCTGACCAATGTACAATGTCCAGTGTCCAATGAACCAGGGCTAGCAAGCCCTGGGTCTAGCTCCATCTCTGAATTTTACCTCTCAGCCCCAATTCCAAACCTCAGTTCCATCTACAGTATGCGTTTTTGCCAACAGTTGGTCTATTTCTAAGGACACTTTGAGTGTTGCTTCAAGACCACACATATTTATTGTACTGTTTTAACTTTCCCACTCAAGACGTGCATTAGTGGAAGTTTTATTGTGTGTCAGATAATAAAAAAAAAACGTTTACCCAAGTAGTTAAAAAGTTGTAAAAAAAGAACTGACAAGGAAACTGGCCCACATAACGTATCTTATTTCTTTACGCAAAGCAAAGTTAACTAGCATAAAATGAATATTTGATCTCCATTGTTTTTTACGGCCCTTCCACTCGAATACAAGAATTCAGTGACGGCGTTGGAAGTAGGTCACCACTCTTTTATATATGGAGTCATTTAAGCTTTACAATGGTTTTCCAACGCACACTTTAATTATACAGGTATCTCTAACATCGAAACTTCATATATATATATATATAGTCCCTTGTATTGTATCCTTCGCTCTCCCATAATTCTCACCAAAAGAAAAATAAAAGTGGGATGGGGGGGAAAGGTAGGAACAAGACATCCTATAATACAGTACTGTATTTCATTTGCTGACATGTTATCAATCAAAACAGAAACACTTGAAAGGAAGATCTTCCTTCTGATGGTTTACCCTGAACATAGCCCGGCCAGACGATATATCCGAACAGTATCATCATGTTTTAAAGCCACTTTTATGGGAGCTGCTAGCTGTATGAGCGTTGCTCATGCAACATGCATCCAATGAATTCTAGAACTGAAAGCACTGCCCTTCTACTCAATCTCGTGCAAAACACCCGAACCTAATGCTAGCTCATGAGGTTTCTCTATCAGTATGAGCTTACATTAACAGTATATCGTCCTGGTGGTTCATTCTGATTATGAAAAAAGAAACCAAATTGATAGAAGTGGTTAAAAAAATATATAGATTCTTTGTCCTATGGTCAAGAGTCTTGTCAACTAGAAAACTTATGTGGGCCTTTAGGGAAACGGTATTTTGGCCTGGGGTCAGCCTAGCCTCAGTGGATTGTTCTGGTCGGATGTGGTATGATTAATCAAACAAGGGCACTGGTTAAATTCCCTCCTAGAAATAACCAGTGCTTCGTATCTTCCATTAGGAGTCACTTTGATTATAAACATGGGGAAACAGTCATCGAAGTACTCGCATGCACCCTTGGGCGAGAAGTGATGATTTTGTGGAAATGAGTTATTGTTGCATAAGAGTGGAAATTACACAATACCCCCCACATTTCTCATAGGATGACACAGTGATATGCAAATTCCAGGTCCGTAAGGATTTTTTTTTTTTAAACACAGAGACAAACATTCTCGATAAAATGGTTTTGCATTAACTCGACGATATTCGTCCTCTGCGGAGCCTTGACACATGAAGATTGAGAAAGAACTTGGTTGCATGTGAAGACTCAGATCAGAGACAGATCATTCACGCCTGCAGGCGAGCGCTCATTGGTCCCGTAAGGGTTAGCACCTCGCTGTAGGGAGTTTTGACCACGCGTGTAGTAACTATAAGGATTATAGACTTGAGCAGCTTGAGCACTGCTCGCGTTTGAGATGAGGGAGGTCCCAGCATAAGAACCACCATTCCCATTGTTTATTGCATTGTAGGAGTGCCGCCTGCCGTTGTTAACCCCACTGCGATTGGCTGCGATTGACCCTTCTTCTTGGAGGCTGGTCGAGATGTAACCCCGCCCCCTGTCTACATTGCGATTGGCGGAATCGAAAGAGCTCCTTTCATTGCGACTGGTCCCATTCGTTGTGCTGTAAGCTGGTGTTCTGTCACTGCTTTGTACATGACTGGTCGAAATCGTGCTTCCACGCTGCCGAGCAGTCATGTTGTTTGAGTAAGTCACTGGTCCGATGTTCCGCGTATCTTCACGGTTTATAGATCTCCCATTGCGGTTATCACCAACTGGTGAATCAGAGGGCGGAACAACGATTGTGGTCGACGCCTCTCTGGATAAGGGTCGAACTTGCACTGTGTTGTCACTGTTACGATTATTGGTACTAGCTACATTATTGCTGTCGTTGTTGTTGTTGTTGTTGTTGTTGTTATTGTTGTTGACGATGTTCCTGTTGTTGTTGTTGCTGTTCCTATTGTTGTTGTTGTTGCTGTTCCTGTTATTGTTGTTGTTCCTGTTGCTGTAGCTGGGTACAGAATGCTGAGTAATAAAGTAATTGTTGCCGGTGAACACTGTGTTTACAGGAGCCACGTTTCTAGAGATCGTTGGAATAACTTCTGATTCAGGAGGATAGCCTGTGAAAAAGAATAATAATTTGTTAGGGTTTCTAATGAATAAAATTATTGTCGCCTTTCTAAGTCAGATCTGAATCACCTAGAGATTAACATACAGATTACAAAACGTGCGTGAAAGCTGCTCGTAAAATGACTTAACAGTGGATATTAGCGGCATGTCATACTGGTTCTCCAAAAATGTGTACTTAAAGTGTACTTTTTATTGAGATCCATCTGCACACTGAGATATAGAATAAAAATGAATCTGCGCATGTGAAATGTTATTAAGTATGCACTTATTACAAGTTTTCTTATTACATGAGTACGTTATACCCGTGATCTGCTGTGTAATTTAGAAACGACAGAATTTGGAACCCAATAGAAATAAGGATGATCAATACTTGAGCCCAGGGAAATTTTTTTTTTTTTTTGCTCCTCCACGTTAGCCGCACGGGGAAGGCAACGGGGCTTCTAGACTTTGGTTATTAAATTTGGAATCTTTCGCGGTACACGGGAAGCGGAAGCTCTGTAAAATGGCAGCCACCATCTATGGTTCAAATTTGTTATTGGAACTTTTTATCGACGCCTTGTGTCGGCGGAAGATGTGGCAAGAATCAATAGTGGTTTGTATGTTAATACATAAGGCACATATATATAAACATAGCAAACACCACTCGCAAATCAACGCACTCTTTTCTAGCTCTTCTGCATCAATCGCGGCCATCTTGGCTTGTCTAAAGACAAATACTTCCGTTGCTTAGGTTACCGAGGGACCGCACACAGAATGAAAGGATTGCCCGTTTCTTTCACTTGCCGAGATCAAATAAACGAAGCCCAGCATTGACGTCAATCCAAAGCGGACATTTCTAAGGTGTCATGCTCTTTCTTTATCTCTTTCTCACTTCCCAGCCACCAACGAAATGTATAGACACGTGGAAGGATTACTCCAAAAGTTCTTTAACGGCAACCAGGTAAACTAGAATCTTGTAACTATCACAGTTCTTCAAGATATGCTTTTCTGCCCTTCATATAAAGCTTCATTCTTCTGACCAACTTGCATTTTAAGCCTGTTGAATTACCATTGAGTTACCACGATCGAACTTAAGATTATAAACTTCTTTGTTGTTCTTAAAGTAGTCCTTAAATGGCTCACCATAAGTTGCAGAGGGGTAGGCCACGCCCCCTATCCCTACAGCATTTCTGTTACGTGGTATAGGCGTCGCCACTTCCTTGTACTCTGGTGGAGGGCTGACCGGAATCTGACTGGTACCATACGAAAACAAAGTCTGTCTGTTGGCATCGTAGGGAGGAGGTCGAACTACGGAAACAAGAGGAAGAATAGAATGTTACCTTGGAATGTGAGAATCATTACCAATATAAGAATTGCAATAGAGAGTTTTAATGTCAAGTTCGGATCTCTTCAGACAGTTATGGGAAAGAGATAGGCAGACTGCGCACTCAACATTTCTTTGTGTTACAATCAAATTGCACATTACGAACTAGCCGTGAGATTTAGATCGGATTTAGTTAGCAAAGTATAATGTTATTTTCTTAACACCAGGTACTGACAAATATCTACATAACTATGTCTACCTCTGCCATAATTATCTGTAAGAGATCCGAACGAAAAATAAGAGCTCTGTAATAACGTGCTTTATAATCCCCGTTACAACATGACAGTTTCCACTCACTCGCACACCACTCAAAGACGTTCAAGTTCAAGCATAGCCGCTATCATATTCTGTAGGTGCTGACAACCAGCATCCGAAAACAGTCTACAGACAGGTATCTGTTTCACAGAAGGGTGGATTGGGAGAAAAATGTGAATGAAGAATTCTTTCAGCAGGCGTGAAGTTTATTTTGTTATAAAACACTGATGATGGGCGGGCTTTGGGAAGGAGAAGGGAGTGGGAGCGTAGGGAGGACGAGGTTGAGGGGCCTTCGGTTGGACCTTGGTAGGAGACTAACACTACTGCATTGAATGATTATTATCTACAGTGATGACAATGGTTTTACTGTCCAAATGTGGTGAGGGTGGTAATGGCGACACAGTTGTTGTTGTTGGTGATGGTGGTGAAGAAGGTGACACATCTGCTATTTTTGATGCGGTAGTGTTGTCGCGTGAGAATCTAAACTGTAACGAAAATGTTGGTGATGGTATTTGTTTGTAGTGATGATGGTAGTGGCAGTGCAAACAGTTGATGGTGGTTATGGCGGTTGTGGTAGTAGTGACGTTGTTGGGATGGTGGTGCTGTATTATGGTTGTGGTTTTGATGGAATAGTTGATGGCTCTGCCAGTGACCACGGTGAATCAAGGGAAACTAAGAAACTCTCATGCAGTACTATCGACAATTTATTATAAATGCCTACAAGTGTCATACGGGGATCAGACAATAAAGCCACCCACATAGCAACACGAACAACATAACACAACAACAACAATAACAACATCAGCAGAGGCAGCGGCAGCAACAGTAATAATAAGAAGATTACATTAATTAAATCATATTGCTTTAAAATCTCAACAAGTGAACTTCGAGCAGATTCAGTAAGGGTTTTGTTCCAATCTTGTTCATTTAATACTCCGATCTAGGCTGTACTCAGGCACTACTGGAAGTAAACGGGTTCTGAATTTACGATCAATTTGTCCTGCACTACAGCCCTTCTCACATCATTATGTTGTAGATTTGACACCTAATGATGGTATACCACTTACTCGCATTTTCGCTTAATCGCAAAACACACACATACACACACACACACACACACACACACACACACACACATCACACACACACGCACGCACGCACGCACGCACGCACGCACGCACACATACACACATACACACACACACACACACAAAAGAAAACGAAACATCTAGTCTATTAACAAACTGGAATTCGAAAATTTGCAATTTAGTGGAGTCTAATTTTCTCTTGTGTCATTAGCATTAAGGCAGAGATATGGCGTATCATTATCTTTTATTCTCGAGAGCAAACCTAAGGGTCCTTTTCATATCCACTTGAAGTTTACATCATAGCCACACATAGCAGGAGCTTAAGGATGGTATACCCTGACAT
Organism: Ellobium chinense; assembly: GCA_033807755.1. Taxonomy (NCBI): domain Eukaryota; kingdom Metazoa; phylum Mollusca; class Gastropoda; order Ellobiida; family Ellobiidae; genus Ellobium; species Ellobium chinense. The sequence continues at coordinate 179,752 of JAWQUT010000789.1, forward strand.
CTCTCCGCTCAAATTTTAAGCTCTTTAATAACTTCTTATTTATTCGTCCTAAACAGGCTAAATAACAGCATTTCAGCAAGCTTATGACTTGAAAAGAGGACTGTATTTTTTGTTCTCTTTTTGACAGTTGTTTTCTTTATGTACCCTACTGACAAAAATGTTCATTTGCGCACATGCATACGTAGGTTACTAATGTAATAGATCTACATGTTTCATGATACTCAAAGTAACAAATGTAAGCTAATGTTATCTTGAATACCGAGCTCGGGAAGGGAAAAGACAGAGCCTTGCTTTTCGTAAGAGCGGTTCCTTAGGTTCAAACATTAGTGAACAATAATTTAAGGATGGGGATTTGAAAGCTTACACTGAATACTATCTCGCTTCTTTTCCTCCGTACACACTTTCATTAACTACACCTAAGTGATGATAATAGACCTTAATAGCGTCGGAGGATCAGGAAATAAATGGCCGAAAGACGACAATCGCTAGGCTCATTCCACATGCTCCTAAATCGTTTTGGATGCTTTGGATTGTCCCTACTACCCTGATCTTCCACTGATCTTTTTAACTATTAACAAAAAAGTGAAGTTTGTTCTGATGTTGTATTCCCATTTTCCAAAGCTCACTCTTATCTACATCTATCTCTATTTTGCCTTGAGCAACGAGTTCAGAGCGCTAGATTTCTCAAAATCTCAGAAAGTGATAAAGCAAATGTAGTAGTGAGCATGACGTAGTGAGTATGACGTATTATCATTTTGTCTCTCTCTAAAAATTTCTTGTTTCGCTCTTCGTAGTAATGGATTCCTTTCAGGTCAGCATGGCCGTGTGGCTTATGAATTGTTGTCATAATCTGAAGACTCTCAAGTCTAAAGGTTGTAGTTTCGGCTCTGAATTGGGCTGTTTACGTGGTTGTGTCCTGACAAGACACCTAACTCTCGAGCCTTACCCCGTTCAGTATAAGTGAATACCTGACTTAAGAGTTGACGGGATTAGGCCACTGCACAGCGGCGACTTACAATGACAATATTATGTATTTCATATGTAGTATTGTATACATTTATGTATGACGTCTGTTGAATTATGTGTATGTATTATGAATGAGGTATATAACAATTAATGACGTTGTAAAACATTTTCTCTCTGCGTGAATAAAAAGTGCTGCTTTCACTTATCTTTCTTTCGTTGAAAGTTGTAAATCTCGTTTACAACTGCAGTTTAGAGGTATTTATTACATTTTTACCATGCATAACTAGCTCCGATAAATTTCAAGTGCAGAGGGAGTGAAATCAATTTTGAAAAAATAAAAAAAAATGATTGATAATAGTGGCTTGTCAATTTCTGAAGCGTATTGACAGCTTTCCATACCAAGGCACTAAATAATAATTCATAAACACTGTGTGTAACCACTACAATAGTTTCCTCTACCTCAACTACGATGAACGTTTCTACCTTTAAGAGATAAGCGGTGATCGTTCACATATTCTAGCATAAAACTGGTTGATATATAACGTGGTATTTCACATGAACGATTTTCAAATTCAAAAAAAAAAAANNNGGGGGGGGGGGAGGGTTTCGTATACAGCCTTTTTAATGGCTTGAAGAGACTTTATTTCAAATTCAAAAAGATAACAAAAAACACATGAAAAAGGATACATGCTTACACTTTTGAGCCTGCACATGAATACGGATATTGCCATATTCACCGGCCCAGAATGATACTACATTTGCAGTTGACCTAATTTATAGAATACACCGTTGGACGTCATCAGGGAAGATTATTTGCATAAGTCTTATCATTTATCATCCTAAGACAGCAGGGTACCTGAAATATGCCAGCTGGTTACATATATACAAAGTGAGATAAGTAATAGAAATCACAGCAAGCTGATAAACAGGTCAGCGTTAAAGTAAATAAAAATCAATACGAATCAGTGATCGATTCAAGTTTATGAGCCGATCCTGCTTTCACAGGCAAAACCGTATTACTGTCAAGCTCATATTTGACCGACAGCCAACTTTTTTCAAGGTGCTTTAGAAACCTTGCTCAGGCCACTCAGAACTTTTTAACAAATGGATTTTAAATGCCTTTAAATGTCATAGCGAAAACTCCTTTACGTGAATAACGTACGTGCATAGCATGGATTTGGTGGGACAGAACCGTAGGCGATTTCAATAACCTATTATATATTGATATTCTGTCTAAAGAGTTGACGTCTTTGGCAAAACAGACTTGATATAAAGCAGAGCATAATATTAACACAGTGAGACGACAAGGAGTAGTAACTTATGCTATATTAGTAAAGAGTTAAGACGGTTTGCCTTAGTTTGGTCTCGATACTGGATAAGTTATCTATAATAAAAGGTGACAGAGGTCGTTCAGATAGTTTAGAAAAGACAACGGTGTAGCAGGCGGGACAGACTTAATGCATGCATTACATTCTATTGCATTAGGTATCCTTTGCATTTGTGTGTTTATAACTTAGAATGTTTTCGAGTTTGATAGGGTGAAATGAACATTGTTGGAGCCCAATTGTAAAAGCCTCTTTGAGCCATTTAATAAATTTTTCTCCTCGAACCGCAGAAACGTTCCAAGACGACCAACGCTAGACCAAAGGTCTGGTACCACCAATGTGCTCAAATATAGCGTATGGGGTCTTTCATTTAGATTTTTCACAGTTTTAATTTAGATGAAAAAGGATTAATAATTTGGCCTCCTTTGCAGATCACAGGCCCGCACTAAAAAAAAAAATCCTCTGAAGTCATTGGAAAACGCTGCCTAGAACAATTATTTTTATACAAAGTTCAGGACTGAAGTAGAGACGGCCAAGGCTAGTCCGCAGGTCTGATGCTACAAGGTGTGCTCAGATTATTTATTGTGTCAATGGGGATTCTTCATTTACATTTTTCAATTTTAATGTCGATGAAAAGGGGACAGATATTTGCCCCCCCCCCCCNCCTTTTTTTTTTTTGTAGATCACAGGCCCGCTGAAGCCATTAGGAAGCACTTCCTGTAACAGTTATTTTCTTACAAATCCAAAACTGAATTTCACCATTGTTTCATTTTATAACATTATTCCTGCCTTTGGACAGATTTCATACTCTTTGCTATTACTACCTCTAATGGACCCCTTTAACCTGAAGTGATACATTTCTTTCTTTCTTTCTTTCTTTCTTTCTTTCTTTCTTTCTTTCTTTCTTTCTTTCCCTCCCGCCATCCGTTCTTTCTTCTCCTACATTGCTACTGAGATATGATAGTTTAATTATTGAATACATTATAACCCACAGCCTGGTAAGGACCTTTGATTTTGAATTTGTATATCATATGGCTGGAGATTACAAGTTTCATGATTCTGTACGTGAAGTATGTGCAGGAGAATCAGAAAACAAAGGGATTCTCTACACTTAGAGGGAATTATGCTGCGAGAGACAGAGGTGCTGTACGGCAGATAAGGAAGGAGACACAGCAAAAAAGTAGGAAGCGATCGGAGAAGAAAAAAAAAAGAAAAGAGAGACAGAAGGAAAGGAATGAACAAAGAAAAAGAGGGAGAAAGAAGCAAACAAGACGAACTAGAGGAAGAAGGACAGAAAGACATAGGGGAAGGGGAACGAGACAGAGAGAATGTGCGCGCTCGGGAGAAGATAGGGAGATAGTGAGAAAGAGAGCGAGAGAGAAAGAAAGAGGAAAGGAAGAACAATGAAACTTTTCAGCAAAGGACGGCTCATTCAAAAATTAATATCCAAATATTCAGGATATCCTTAGCTACCAATAGGCTTTACCCTGCCCACCTTATCATTGCCTGCACAGATATCACCATTCGATTCACCGTCTTCGATCCCCCCGGTTCTTGACTTGTCTAAAGACGTAACGTCCTATCACATTCTATACCCCAGTCATAAGGGTAAGAATGTGTTATGGCACTTGGCTTTGAACTTCCCGAGAGGGTCACAATTCGTGCGTCAGTAGACTTTTATCAGGAGCCGCATAGATTACGTACGAGACACTCCAGTGAATACAAAATTTATTTACCCACTAAAATGTACCCAATTTGTATAGGGAAATGACGAAAAGTATGTTGAAGAGGCAGTGGGAAGGAAAGGGGTTGGGGGAGGGGGGAGGTGGAGAGGCGGTGCTGAAGAAAACATATGTTCCAAAATACAGGAGTTGAAATAGGCTAGGTATTGATCGCAACAAGTTTGAGAATAGATAAGAATATCGTAGGATACGCGCGAGATTTCATTAGAATGTATACTGATCAATTTGCTTTTCTTGTCGTAAGAAACGTGCAGCTCAGTCTGAAATTTCAAACACACTTCAATGATGATGAAAAAATAATATGCGATTAAACAAATATATTTAATAAAATAAAAATAATAGTAAATGAACTGAATTGAGCAACAACCGCCCAAGTCTCAATTACAAGAAGAGCGATCTTTTGGGAATGGTGGTGTGAAGATCACTACTTAGTATTAAATGTAAAGAAAACGAAGGAAATGGTTATTGATTTTAGAACAAATGCAACTCCACTACCATTGCTTAAGATCTATAATGAAAATGTCGAAAAAGTCGAGTGTTACAAATATCTTGGAATCCACATTGACTCTAGGCTCGATTGGCATATCCATACCACCTCAGTTCACGCCAAGGCAAACAAACAAATGTATTTCTTGAGGAAACTTAGATATTTTAATATTGATACAACACTCATTCACATGTTTTACAAGTCAGCTATACAGAGTGTCATCGTATTTTGCATAACAGCATGGGGAGGAAATGCAAAGGAGCAAGACAAGAGCAAAATTAACAACTCCATCCTCAAAAAAGCTTGCTATTTAACCAACCGGGAATACATCGACTTTGAAGAACTATACACTCATTCCTGCAAGCAAAAGTTCAAATCAATTTTGAGTGACTGCTCTCACCCCCTACTCCATCAGATAATCCGATCTCAAAGAAGTAGACGGATACTATTCTTAAAAACTCACAGAGAGCGATACAGGCGATCTTTTTTGCCATCAGCCATTCGCCTTAGCAGTGTTTCTTAATGTGGTATGCTTGTACGTAAAACGTGGTGTGCAGGAGTGGGTATAGGTGCAGGAATGTGTGTGTATGAGTGAACATTATTAATCTGTTAGTATTTTTCATTGTATTGTTATAAATGCTGTGAAAACGAATTTCCAAATCTGGATAATAAAGGTTTATCTTATCTTATCTTATCTTATCTTATTTTAAAGAATGGTTCGGGGCAAGAAATTGCCCCAGCGGAGTCGCCACTTACCGATATGTGCGTTCATAAGGTGCCGCCTATGTCTCTCCTCCCTGGCCCTCCGCTCCCTCCTCAGCCTCGTTTCCTCTTTATCCTGGTGCTTCTTCACACAGTAGATGATGAAGACGATGAAAAGGAGGATCGCGACGACACAGGCGATGCCGATGGCGATGAAGACTGGCTCGTTAGACATGGTGGCTGCATGTGCAGGAGGACACTTGGCGAAGCTGACTTCAGGTTTTCAGAAATTTGGCTACATTTTAATATAGCGCAGCGAGAGTACCCAGTTTCACTCCATACTGTTTATTTTCTACCTCTTTGGCCAGAGCGTTTTGCTGTTACTGCGACAGACTTTTGTGCCTAAATGTCGTTGAGCCTGTTTACGATTATATGGAAGTAGCGGACCGGGGCACCGAATGTTGACAGAGACACTTTCTATGAGATCTATCTGTCTATTGCCCTTTTTACTGCTACTTCTTTTGTTATTGCTACTGCTATAGCTACTACATTGGCTGCTGATGTAGCAACAACACTTGATTGTTCTCTACGATATACTTATTTCTATGTTTGGGGAAGGAGAGGGCTGGCTGTCCTTGCTGCCGGTGGTCAATCCCCGCGACCACCTTCAAATGGCTTACCACCGTAACCCATACGCGTAAACCTACTTAAGTTACAAGCTTTCTCTGATACACCATCCGCTCTGCAGGTTTGGATTTACTGTTGCAGTAATCGAAATCAAGTTCTGCTTCGAAAGATCTGAGGCTTAGTGAGTTGCTACAAGATAAGTTTCCTGTGCTTGTGATCAGTTACGACGGATATGACATCATTCTTGACGTCACGAGCGCCATGCAACCAGCGAGAACATTTGCAGCAGCTCAGGGCACCACTGGGTCTATGAGCTCCTGCACACAAAAAGAAAATAAGAGGTGTGAATGGATGGATGGATGGATGGATGGATGGATGGATGGATGGATGGATGGATGGATGGATGGATGGATGGATGGATGGATAGATAAATGCATGGATCGCAGCTAACTGAGTTGAGTGAACTGATTGTTAAAACACAACGGCTTAGTATCAAACCAATGAAATTTGCAGTTTATAACAGACCAAAAATACGACAATGAAAATAATATTTGTAATGACAATTAACCATTACAATACATGGTTCATGCTCAAATTTAGAAGTAACTTCCTATGTGAATTCCAGGAAAAATGCCGGGAGATTTTTTTTTTTTTTTAGAAATTCAGTCACGCGCATTGAGTCGATTCCTTTAACAGTACTGACCATCTAAGCACTAAAACTTGCAGCATTTTTGTTTTTGTTTTAAGGGCATCAATTTTCCTGCAGATTCTAGGGGGTAAATTCAAATTTTAGGAGATTTTGATGAGCTCTTGAAATCTCAGGAGGGCGTGTGAATCCGAATATAGCGACTTGCTCTAATCAACGCACTTAATGCTGTTCATGGCATCGAGCAGGGATAACCGTAGATGTCCCTAGAGAAACTAAGAGCCGGGGAAATAGAAATATTAAGAGAAATGAACTTTGATGCTTACAAATGAAAGAACGTTTTATCAGGTTCACTCTCGGGACCCAAAAACCGGGCATCTGGATTTGGTCATGAAATGCAATTCCCTTGAGCTGCCCCTCCTGCATCTATGTGAGTTTGTCTTCGGTCAATAATTGTCAATATTGCTGTTTCAACGTGTACTAAAGGCAGATGTGATATTCATGAGGCAGTGGATAAAGGGAAAAAGAGGCATAACACTAACCCACTGAATTCTGTAAGAAGATCAAAATAGGTACTAAGCACTAGACTAATCAACGCCGAGATGTCTTGAAGATGGAGGATTTTGTTGAAATGGGCAATGTGCTGGGTTCTATACCCCTTAGAAATGCAGAATTATGATCTAATATCCAGGACATACAAATAGTAAAAGAACAGATACTGAAATTGCAACGCAAGTGCAAGTATATAATTGAAGACAGGTAGTGTAGCCGTGTGGTAACTGAGTCGTATTCAGAAACTGAAGACTATCAATTCTAAACCTAGTGTGTTCGACTCGTGGACAGGGCGGTTTACGTTGTGGTGTGCTTGGGAAAGACACTTCACTCCCCTTTCCCCTGTTCGAATTAGGTGTAAATGAGCACCTGGCTTTAGAACTAGGGGAACCAGGGCGCTGCACCGCGAATGACCAGCAATGACTTTGTTATGGGGTTTTATTTGTAATAGTATGTATTTACGTGTATGATATATACTGTTCTATGAGTTTCTATGAAATGTATAAATATCATATTTTTTTATAGTGATGTTAACTAATTTCCCTAAGGGGTAAATGAAAGTTATATTTTCACTTTTTTTCAATGCAGAATTATGGTCTAGTAGCCAGGAAAGACAAACAGTGGGGTATAAAAACATGAAAATAGTGCAAAATGCGAGCACAATTATATATAATTACTGCTATCAAGCCTACTGCTGAACGTAATCTATGCAAACAAGCTGATTCATTCTTGCTTATTATGTTGAATCAGTTACTATTCTTGAATAATCAATTAAGCCAAAAAGTACAGAACACAATTTGAAAGACGGAACGATAAAGTTAATCCTCTCTCAAGTAGTCACGTGTTTGTCTGGTGTAAAATTAATGGCAGAGCTTCTGGCCGTCAGCCTCGTGTACGTTAAAAATAGGTCACATCCTGTTGCAAGTCACGTGTCTATTAAAATGCATTATGTCATCGGGCAGCTCCAATGATTTGTTATAAAAAGGGTACTTACACAATCTATATTCATTTCAAAAATAAATTTATCAGAATTGAAAAAAAAACAAAAAAAAAAAACTCGAAGAACTTCTGTTGTGTCGATTCTCGATAGGCCAGATGGTTCAAACATTGGCCCAATACACTAACCACACCATATTCACCGGAAGTAAGAAACAAATTATGCAGCCAGGGAGTTAATCATTTTCAAAGAATAACTCTTTATTGTACTCGGCCTATGCAAGAAATCAGTCTGTATTAACTAAATACACTGAATAATATCACTAAAAAGAAGGGTCATACTGGTAGTGGTAAAGATTCAGAGCTGACACAGATCCCAAAGAAATAGATAAAAACTCGAAACAGGTCTCACTGCACAAATCAATTAAAAATGTAATCCGAAAGAAGAGGAAAGAAAAAGAAATCTTGACTGTTTAAACAACGCTAACAACTGAGCCACCAGATCTCAAGACTATCATAACCACTGTAATTATCTGCCAGCGACTACCACGACATGGTTCTAGGGAGGGCAGAAAGCAAACTGAACTTCACAGAGGGGATCCCTGTCACGGCATTAGCCAGGGAATTATTCTCGCCGTTACAAACCAAGAAATGTGGGCTTCAGTTGCTCATATTGACAGAGTAATTACTTATTTAATTACCAGACATGCGACTTTTTCGCTAGATTACTAGGACACTAGGTATAAATATAAAGTGTCAGACTCAGCTTAACAGATTTAAGCGTCAATTCAATATCTTGAACAACTAAGACTGGAAGGATGTTAAAAAGAGTTAGCCAAGTAATATGCCAGACTCCACTTAATGACTTAGGTCTGAATACAGTATCTTGAATAACAGTGGATTAGCAGGATGCAAAGAAGACTAAATCAAGTAACATGCAAGTATCAATCAATCAATCAATCAATCAATCAATCAATCAATCAATCAATCAATCAATCAATATGCCAGACCCGGCTTAATGAACTAGGCCTAAATATCAACAACTGGCAGGATGCAAGGAAAAGTAAATCAAGTAATGTTAGATATACTATTGTCTAGACTGAATTATAAGGACACCAAGTGCCCTTTGAAGTTCAGGTATGAAGCACAGCAGTGGTTTGTGTGTGTGTGTGTGTGTGTGTGTGTGTGTGTGTGTGTGTGTGTCTGTATGTGTGTGCGCGTGTGTGTGTGTGTGTGTGTGTGTGTGTGTGTGGTGTGTGTGTGTGAGCATAACGGCCAAGTGTAACCCACACACCTGTCTCCGTAAAAGGAGAGCAATGTTTAGTTAGAAAACTTTGGTGAATACAAATGGGATCCTTTAGACTGATAAAAATACAAGAATGTGTGTAATTAGAGGAGAACAGTAAAAAGAAATCTGCAATTGTTCTCGTACGTCACAATGACACAAAAAAGGACACCCTAAAAGCTTTTTGAGATGGAAGATAACATCTTGAAAAAACAATTTATAAGCACTTGACTTGACTCTAGACTCCCAGCTGATAACACACGTGCATTACTTATTATGGGCTTATTCGTGACGCCCACATTCTGAGTTCAAAATTAAATAATCTAGATTACTAAACAAAACACTCTAATTATCTTTAGACCTAAAAAGTTATGACTTGACCCATCTGGGAAATGCTAAAATCACCACTGAAAGTACAACTATGTTGAACAAAAAAACAAACTAAAATTGACCTTGCGCAAGTAAAATAACTCCACCTTAAGAGATAGATTTGGTAATAATGCAGAATATCCCGGTGGAGTCTTGTTAAAATACTGAAAATATCCACCTCATGAATTGAACTCATCCCTCAGGAATATTATAATAAAAGAGTCACACTAAGATGTAATGCTATTTTGAAATATCATTAGTTATCTGGTCCCACAGAAGACCCCGCTCTCAACAATAACAAAAAGAGACCCCCACTCTCAACAATAACAACAAAAATAATTACAGTAACTTTTATAGGTTCAGGTACTATATGGAGCTTACATACCGTAGAAAAATAGATGGTCTGTAGATGGCTCCTAACCGCATCGACTTTAACAGTAATTTTTCTTTGCGTTAGAGGCTTTCTTTGAGGTCCAAGACCTTTTGGTCCTTACATCCCTTCTCCAGTCCCAAGTCATCATGAGGGATGCTGTGTGACCGCTTCGACCTGATCCACTGCAAATTTCTGAGGCGTTGTCAGGACTGCATACTTCAGTGTGCAGTCAGTTATTATTTCATATGTTCATACAGTCCTGAAATTAATAAGAAAGTTGAAATAAAATTCTTAGGTTACAGTTAAAGTGTAGTATTATTAGTCATGTAGAGGAGGCTGTTTCACAAAGAACTTATTTTAAAAAAAACAATCTTGATCTCCTTCGGTAATTTGACATTTCAGCTGACCGGAATTTGAAGTCACAAATCTCATCTTCTCAAGGAAACAACACTCTGAGCAAGTCATTCAGTGCTCACTTAAGCATACAGGCCAACAGTCTATTTTGGATCTGTGATTGTGCAGTTCAGAGTAAATTAAATTTCCTCTCTTTTTTTTTTCCCCAACTGCTATGGCATGCTGAGAAACTGTCCAGTTTTTAATCCAATTTGGCTTGACGTATGTNAATAACTTTTATAGGCTCAGGTACTCTATGGAACTTACATAACGTAGAAAAATAGATGGTCTCTAGACGGCTCCTAACCGCATCGACTTTAACAGTAATTTTGGGTTAGAGGCTTTCTTTGAGGTCCAAGACCTGTTGGTCCTTACACCCCTTCCCCATTCCCAAGTCATCATGAGGGATGCTGTGTGACCGCTTCGACCTGATCCACTGCAAACAATACTACACTTTAACTGTAACCTAAGAATTTTATTTCAACTTACTTATAAATTTCAGGACTGTATGAACATATGAAATAATGACTGACTGCACACTGAAGTATGCAGTCCTGACATTATTTTAACCAACGCCTCAGAAATTAGTCATGTAGAGGAGGCTGTTTCACAAAGAACTTATTTTAAAAAAACAATCTTGATCTCCTTCGGTAATTTGACATTTCAGCTGACCGGAATTTGAAGTCACAAATCTCATCTTCTCAAGGAAACAACACTCTGAGCAAGTCATTCAGTGCTCACTTAAGCATACAGGCCAACGGTCTATTTTGGATCTGTGATTGTGCAGTTCAGAGTAAATTAAATTTCCTCTCTTTTTTTTTTCCCAACTGCTATGGCATGCTGAGAAACTGTCCAGTTTTTAATCCAATTTGGCTTGACGTATGTTCTACCGAGCATGGCTTTTTGCCGGTAAAAATGCAAAGATAAAGCAGGTCCTTGTCGAATGTCGATGCGGGTACAAATAAAAGATAAAAAATAATATACGGTGGGTTTACAAAAGGCACCCTAGCTAAAAACTATTCCTATAAATATTATGTTTCCATTGGGCCATTAAGCCCGGAATGGCTGGCACAAATTATTCACAATGATAATGGGCTCAAAGTCTGAGAGAGAAAAAGGAAAACACACGCACGCACGCACGCACGCACGCACGCACGCACCCACCCACACACACACACACATACACACACACACACACGCACTCACACATACACACACACACACACACACACACACACACACACACACAGAGAGAGAAAGAGAGAGAGAGACAGAAGAGAGTTTTGGTGGCCAAGTCAAAACCTTATTATACAGTCCATAATGTAAAAACATGAGATATATAATTACGGGCCTGCGCCCTGAACCGCTTAGACCGAGCTCTCAGGTCAAGTGATAATGGATTCTTTTATTCCCTGGTCTCCGAGCAGCCAATACATGAGAAGCCATGCTGTGCCTTTCAATAATATTAGCATAATCGAACCCAAGATCAGTCGAGGCAGTAATACACATACAGGTATCATTCGCTAAAATAAGGTCCTGCAGATTTCGCCCCTCGTTTGGGCTGCGACTGGGTCTGTGTTGTTTTAAACCGAGCTCCTCCTACAAGACGTTGGCAATGTCCTTTGAGCAACAGTCTATGTCAGTGTCTTTTTTCACTACTATACACTTTAACCTATAACCTCCCCAGTTTGACCTCCAGCTATGATGAAGGTGATTACTGAGTTCGACGAGAGCTCCATCGTAAATCCGAAAAATTCTGTTTTTCTTTGTATCAAACTATGGATCTTCATATGACATTGGGGAACCAGAAATGAGTACAGTGAGTTTTTGAGAAAGGGTTTTTGTGTGCCAGTCTGTGGAGTGCAGTTATAATAGACTAGAATATATGCCGCTGCAGCATTGCTGCATGTTTCTAAGGTATCCTAACGAAACGATATAGCCCAGGCTAACTAGCACACATTAAGCTCGCGAAACTCTTATGCAAATGTTTGGGTAGGATATAACTGTTTAGGTGCCACTTTATTTATAGCATAAACCCAGCTTTCAGTATCTATAAATAGCTGACATTACGTGGGTGAAAGTTAGCATTAATATTACGAAGGCAGGCAAATGTCAATGGTCATCTTAACAGTACCAAGTAAATGATAAGGACGTGACAATACCAATGCTTCTCTCCCTCCCAATAAAGCGAACCATAAAGTGTTCTATCCCCAAGCCCAGAAATAAAAGCAATCGTTATATTAAATCCTGCTCCTGTAGCCACTGGACCATACACGAAAATGTCCTATTCTCTGGCTTCAACCCTCTCTAATGTTTGCCTCTAGACTTTGTTCGGGCTGTAAATTGAGGTCAGTAAGCTACACAATGGTGTGGGGGACATGTCACGCTGAAAATCAGCGATCTTTTTTATTTGGCGAAAGGATAAAAAGCCAGCTATGGGGCAACATAAACAATGTGAATGTTTGAGGGGCAACCCAATAATATAATATAGAATAACAGAGAACGCATGAAGTGTGTGTTTTGACAGCAACCTTAACTCAGCTTCGACCGTATGTATCTTAGACACTTAACGTTCTGAAAATCTCTTGTCAGGTTTTTTTTTTTAAATCAAAACAAAAACGAAAATAGAACTTGTAATGTCTCACTTGGGAAATTGGTTTACAGTGTCAAAAGGTTGGCCTAACAGATAATAAAAGTTACTGGAAAATATATAATAAAGTAAATTTGCCGGTTACAAGGGCTGTAATTAGTTATGCTTACAAGGGATAAAAGTTACTGGAAAATATATAATAAAGTAAATTTGCCGGTTACAAGGGCTGTGATTAGTTATACTTACAAGGGATAAAAGTTACTGGAAAATATATAATAAAGTAAATTTGCCGGTTACAAGGGCTGTGATTAGTTATGCTTACAAGGAATAAAAGTTACTGGAAAATATATAATAAAGTAAATTTGCCGGTTAGAAGGGCTGTAATTAGTTATACTTACAAGGGATAAAAGTTACTGGAAAATATATAATAAAGTAAATTTGCCAGTTACAAGGGCTGTGATTAGTTATACTTACAAGGATATATAATAAAGTAAATTTGCCGGTTACAAGGGCTGTAATTAGTTATATTTACAAGGAGCAGCCTCGGTAGTGAGGATGAATTGGTGTCTTTTGGAATTGGTAGTAGGCCTTCAGACCTTAACATAATATTTCATACAGTGGGTGGGGCCATTCTGGATCTTCCTACAGAAGTTTTTATATTACAGTCTACTTAGATACTCCTCTCACAAAACAGTGGACAAATCTCATACATTATTGATTTGTTATCTTCTTATAAATCCCTTGAGATGACGGCGAGCATACAAGCAGAGCCTACAGATAATGGCCATCTTTATAATAAAGTGAAGTGGACAGCAGGGGGTAATGGTCCCCTGGTTTCCTGTAGAATGTAATCTTAGGCGTGGAAAGGTTTTAAAGGCGAAGGGTCAGAAGCGAGGTTAGGGAAGAGAAGTAGGATCCTAAGTAGTGCTACCAACTCTCTCAAGGGTGCTGTAGTTTTTCCTAATGCAATCTCTAACATCAAACCAAGTGTGCCTTCGGAGAGTGTTTTGACTGTGATGACGACACTTAGATCTAGACTTATAACAATTGAGAATCTGAGTATTACCGATGGTTCTCTTATCAGCGTAAGAATTACATCGATGGTAGGAGATCCCATCGTTAATGCGCACGCTCTCAAATAAAAGAAGGGACAAAGGAAAAAACAGAACTCTCATGAGGATCCGGAACAAAATTATTCCAGTTTGTAATGGATGTCAGGCGGCTAATCAATAAGTAGAGTGCCATTAGCGGGAGATGCAAGTCACCTGGAGGAGGATTCTGTAATTATATTAAGGCACAAAAAGGCGCTCAGTCAAGCCACAATTCAATAGCACACTAATTAACTAAAAGTGCACGTTTTCACAGCGTGCCCCAGTTGAACTTTTACAAGAATATTATATAATATTATTATGACTAGCTGACATAGTTCTGTTGACAAGAGCGGCACCGAAGAATGAAGGAAGATGTGCTATAGGAAAAGAAACCATCGCGGCGATGAGTGTATTTCTTGCAAGCTACAGATTATGATTCTATAGACCGTTCTTAATGAATCAACTCCAACAAATCTCACTTCCGATTTAAACTAAATGTAAATGTAAACAGTAGGCTGATTGGTGGCTTCCGAAGGTAATATGTGTATCAGCCAATAAAAGCTAACGGAACAGACCATATCAGCCAGTCATATTCCTCCGACAATGAGAAAATTAGAAAAAAAGAGGCAATGATTGTTGGAGTTATGGATTACGATGCCCGGAAGGCCCTGCATGCATAATAACCGAGAATGATCTATAGTATATTCAATTGACCTATCCCAGTAATATTATTTAAATAAGCCTACTCTATCATTCACTAGGCATTAACATCGTGTAGATGACAATGAATGAAAAATACTCGAGCCTTGTTAGCACATCCTAGTACTGTATTAGTTTGCTAATCAAGGAATATGTTTCGATAGTGAATTTTACTGTATCCATCCTCTATTTCTAATTTGCTCCTGCCTTTGTTAGAGACCTACCCCCATCCTACCCCCC
>JAWQUT010000789.1:203005-214250 GCA_033807755.1 Ellobium chinense
TGTCCAATCACTTCCCTAATTCGGACCCAGACGTCAACGGCTCCCCAGGCCCTGTCAGATTAACCTTAATTAGCTCGACAAATCCAGGCTCGGCAAGTTCCTAATCAGGTCAGGTCATAATATATATTATTCAGGATCGTGATCAACCCCCCATCCTTCCTCGTTTATTGCTCATATCGTTACTCCAGCCCCCTGCCATTCCCTAACACAAAGAGTATGGGACTTGGCTCCCTCCTCTGCAGCAGTGGCGGCGCGTCTTAAGGGCCGGAGGGGCTAAGTTCTAGCATTCTCCCTGTCCTTACCCCATTTTCAGGGTAATTTTCAAGCAAACAGTACAGAAAAAAAGAAAGAAAGAAAGAAAGAAAAAACATACAAACAAACAATACATGAGTGACAAACACACCATATTGAAAAGGGACAGGCATTATCTTCGGTCCTTATCTTTCTAAGACACATTAGGAATCACAGCCATTTCAGCCTCACAGAAATATTGTTCCACCCTCATCACTGTCCTGCAGTTCTACCAAGACACTCGTAAAGGTTATGGAACTATCAACCACCCAGACGAGCTGCTCCACATTTATCACAACTTCTACTAAGAGTATTCAGTGACTTTTGAGAGGCCATGAAAGTAATACTAAGAGTATTCAGTGACTTTTGAGAGGCCATGATAGTAATACTAAGAGTATTCAGTGACTTTTGAGAGGCCATGAAAGTAATACTAAGAGTATTCAGTGACTTTTGAGAGGTCATGAAAGTAATACTAAGAGTATTCAGTGACTTTTGAGAGGCCATGAAAGTAATACTAAGAGTATTCTGTGACCTTTGGGAGACCATGAAAGTAATATTAAGAGTATTCTGTGACTTTTGGGAGGCCATGAAAGTGTACTAAGAGTATTCTGTGCGATGTGACTTTTGTGTGGAAAATGTAGCATATTAGGATCTCACCACCTCAAAACTCATCCACTCAGAAATTCCGAGTGTGTTTTGTTATAGTCCTAACACCTCCCCCCCCCCCCCCCCCCCCCCNTCAACCATTCTTTCATATTTTAACCCTTTATTGACTGGATTGCCTTTCATCGTTCCAGAGTTTTACCGCAGCTCCCGCAATCGCTTACAATACAGCACAAATAATATTTAATTTTTTTTTCTTATTTGACTTCCATGTTGGTTTTGACTGTGTTGTGCCCCTTGATATGGTTTATTTAGATTAAAACAAAGGGTGCGTAGATAGGTAATGAAAGGGTTAATCACGACTTCAACATCTCAGGGACTTAAAGTTCCAAAGTGATCTGCTTCATGTATGACCAGTTCGTTTTTGTGAGGTCTTAGTGTATCCCGTTGTCATAAAAATGTTGCAGTTTAAAGCTGCACCGTTCGATCGTTACCATCGGGAGACAAATCCCACCTTCAATCGTGGTTAACACTTTGACTCCGAAGGAATTGCTTTCATATATGAAATACTGGGCAGCTTCATATTGAGTTGTTGTTTTTTTTACCGTAACCTCCGGAGGGACGGTCGACCAGTGATCTGCAATGTTTGTATGCAATATGAAATGATTATTTTACTAGTGAAATGCAGAAAAGCGATACGATGTGAAGTGTGCGAATGAAATCAAATAAGTGAAATGTGCCATTATGCCTTCCCTTTCTTTTTTACATCCCAGTCGGCCATTAAAGCGGGAGTCGGAATAAGCGTTGCTGACTGCATTACTGCATAGAGCACCGTGACCTAGTGGTGCGGAGAGGTACGGCTCTGATATCCTAGACGATGTTTTTTTCTTGTAAAACACTGTTTACCTCAGTCAGCTAGGATCAGTGAACGACAGGCCAAGCCCTGGGTTATTGCTGACTCCGTTTGTAAAGGGATTTCACAGCACAATGCTATTGTTAAGCTATGTATTATTATGAGAAGCTAGGCTCCGCTCTCATAACACGATATAAACATGGATTAGGAGTGGGAGAGGCAGGCAAATAACAAACAGCCAAACTTTTTTGCTAGTTAATAATAGGAATTGTATAAAGAAATAATGGCAATACATCATTCCCAGCACAAATGCTGGCAATAAACTAACTAGTCTTGCTCGTAAACATATCAAAAGGTTTGTTTGGACAGAGCTGTCAACGCAATATCTGAAGATTATCTTTCTTTTTTTTTTTTCACTCTACAAGAAATTAGATGTGATCTATTGGTCATCTTCATATGTGTGATATATGTGATCTATTGGTGATCTATTTTATAACGCAATGCAGGAGGTTGCTTTGACATGCTTTTGAGTTAGAAATGTATTGACGGTTTTATCATTAACTGATTTTTTTTTCGACTTTTAAAGAAAGTATTTGGTGGAATAAAGAGAAGCTCTTTGGAGCGCAGGCGAATCCTACAGCTAAAGTTACTTTCCTAATGGGGTGGGGTTNGGGGGGGGGGGATCACATGATTCCAATTTTCATTCCATTTCGACAGCTGAATGTTGGAATGCTTCGTGCAGACAACCATTGCGTTCACTTGATTCCAAGAATACAAGAATCTTTATTGCTCAAGTTATATATAGCATGTGAGCATCCATAATATTTTGAAAGTACAATTTACAATCAACATAATACTATTATTTCAGACTCTGGAGGATGTGAAAATAACACATAAAAAAATAGGCACTACTAGTGGATATATCTGAGGTTAATTAACGTTTTTCAGGATAACAAATGCTAATTTACTAACTGCTTCCAACAATTGTTCGTCTTTTGTTTTCATAAGCTGTAGAAATTTGGGCATGTTTGGATTTTTATGATATTTTACTGGTAACAATTTATCGCTTTCACAGGAGAATTTTGGACGTCACAATAAATAATGGAATTCATCTCCTAAATCTCTGTTACAAAATTAGCAGGTTCTGCTCAGGTAATCAATGTTATGGTATCGTCCTATCTCAACTGGTAATTTGTGATTGAAGGTCCTAACTCCAATGAAGATGTAAGTTTTGAATGGTCACAAGATTTTAAGATATCCATTTTCCATTCATCCTTTAGTAATAAGTAATTTTTTTTCCTTATTACTTGCCCCACAGTCTGTGCGACAAAACTGAATGAACATAATAATCCTCTACTCTTCTTTTAATTTGAGTAATATTGTTTATTTCCAAATTGTCTTGATGATGCCATACATTGCTAAAACCCGAATTTTGTAACAAACTTTTGATATAATTTAACCATGGATAATCCCCCTTGCCCACCATCAAATCATTACGCATTAACATACATGACTGTGAATATATTTTCTTGCTTATCACTTCTCAGCCTTGACCAGTAACTTATCATTCTCTTTTGGATATCACAGGACAGTGGTAGTTTACCTAATTCTCCATAAATCATATAGTTTGGCGTGCTTTGCCTTATTTTTAGTGACATTTTATAGTGCTTCAGCCGAAATAATTTTAATAAATCTGGAAGTTCGAAGCCCCAAACTTCACAACCATGTAATAAGATAGGTTCAATACAATTTACAAACAAATCAAAAAGACAATCCAAGGGAATTAATCCTAAATTGCATCGACGGGGTAGTGCGTAGGCTGTTCTTCTTGTGCTGGTAACATTTTCTTTCATTGTAGTTAAAAATCTACCATTTTTGGTGAATGTAACACCCAAATGATTGAATTTATTTACCACTTTCAGATCGATCTGATTAACCGAAATTCCAAGAATAAATCGAAAAACGCCAGCAGCGCATGCAAATTGCACGTCACAGTGCAAAATAGTGTATCAGTTATGGCAGTGTATTACCCTTCCGACATCCCACACCTACCNCCACCACCACTCCCGCCCTCAACGTCATATTCCCTAAATAATGAACGATTCTTACGTTCAGGCTAATGAGCCCCTGGAAATTTGGTGACATCAACACGTGAAAACATAACGTATCGAATGAATTAAAGTGGATTCCCTCTGTTTGTCTGTAACTTCCGGTGAGTATATGCAGGGGTAGTCAACTCTTTTGTGCATTCAGCTATCAGATCGCCAAAAAAAGAGAAAAAAAATACGTTTACCAAACGCACAGACATCGGTTTGTGTATGATGTAGCATATAAGAAAAGTCAAATAAAGTTACATTTATGGCTACCTCACCCGCACAGGAGAAAAAGGGCGATTAGAAAGAGAAGAAATACTGAAGAAAACGACATGGGAAAGGTGAAGAAAAAACGACACAAAGGTAAGGGGAATGAGTAGGTAAAAAAACTCAGTGCATAAATGAATGCCTTAGTGGATGAATGAAGCGACTGCTGGGATAAATGAACAATCAAACGCATAAAGGAACGAATGCAAGGATGCATGAATATTTGAGGGAAGAATAATGAAAACTGAATTGGTTCATATAATGTGCCCTACGGCAAAGCGGTCCTATTCGAAAGATAACGAATGAACGAGGTATTCAATGAACCAACAAATGGGTAAATGAATGAATGAATGAATGAATGAATGAACGAACGAATGAATGAATGAATGAATGAATAAGTGAACGAACGAACGAACGAACGATCCAACGAACAAACAAACGAACGAACAAACGAACGAACGAATGAATGAATGAAATACAACAGAATCATTGCACATCACATAGTAAAAACAAAGCCTCACACGAAGTCCACAATTATACCTTAAAATGTCCCTCGAACCACCAACCCTCCACTGCTTCCTCCTGATGTCCAAAAGAGTGTGACAATATTGAGCCTACTACTTCAGCCAGAACAGATTCAGTATCTTCGTCCAATGTTTAGTCTTAAAACGAACGCAATCTGTATCCTTATAAAGAAAAATATATATATATTGATCCGAAAAAGCGAGTCTCTATAGAATGGCGTAATCGCTGCCAAGTGATTTTGTTTGCCTAAGTTCTGTCAAGACACTATTCACGTACCGTGGTCCACAGGCACGTAGAGTCACGAAGACAGATCCCAGTTTCTCCTTTTCAATAGAAGACAGTTCCAGGCTCTGCCGTCAAGGTAGAGGATTCCAGCGTTTAACCCCCATAAAGCACAGAGACCACCGAGCAGATAATGGAACGAGGTCTTCGCGTTTCTTTTTCTCTTTGCCCGTGTCTTTTGTCTGCGAGGGCACTCCAGTCAGCCCAGTGTCAGTAGAAGCACGTCTTATCCATCCAGCGCATAGGCGGCATCCAGGCGTTAACAATTTCTGTTTGATCAGGAGGGGTAAAGTCCAACGTACACTTTTTATAAGTTCAGCCAGGGCAAGACAACTGCAGGCGTGCCCAGCCTTCTCAAAAGTGGGGGCCAGTTTTCTCTTTCATCGGCCTAAAAGGGTCATAATATCTACTAACAATACAATACAATACAATACAATACAATACAATACAATACAATACAGTACAGTACAGTACGGTACGGTACGGTACGGTACGGTACGGTACGGTACGGTACAATACAATACAATACAATACAATACAATACAATACAATACGTTTATGTCCACTTTCACAACACGTGGAAATCAAATATAAATGATTTAACTAACTTAAAACGACTAATGTGGGTGCTTGTTTTAGCATGTACAACAAAACTGGAGACTAGGCTACTGGGGACTCTTGGCTGGACATGTATTTATATTTCAAAAGTTGACCCTTCTAAGGCTTAATGGCAAGGATCAGAAATTCAGTTCACCGAACCGGTTTTGGTTCTGCAGCTGCTGCTGCTTCATTTGTTGTTCTTGTTGTTGTTGCCATTATTGTTGATATTATTGTCGTTGTCTTTGCTTCATATTCCTGTACCTCCCTTCTCCTGCCGGATTTTTTTTAAACTCTTCACCAGCAAAAATATTTTTTTTCACTGCATAAACGCAATATATGGTCGTATGTTTACATTATATTGTAATCGTCATATGTTACCAGTTTCAATAATTACTTATTACATACATTGTTTTTGCTATAGTGTGTGCTTTTGTTTATGTATGCACAAGATATTAATGACAAATTGAACTGAACTGAACTGAATTGAATTGAATTGAATTGAATTAAAGTTGAAATGAAATTCAACTTTTAAATTTGCGATGTGAAAGCTAAAGAGCAGTGCGCCCCACTACAACTAGCCAGGCAGCTACACCTGTGCCAAAGCCCGCCCCACTCGGAATGCTAGTCTATGTTGACAAACCGCCCGACCTGGTTGGCGACTGAGAGGTGCCAATCGTAAACGATTGAACGGCTGTGAAAGCTCGTTTAGAATTTAGGGTTCTTTACAGCTGACATGACTGGGAAGGCACGGCCGATAAATCGGAGCAGAAATCAAGGGTTTGCTTTTTTTTCCTTAGGGTTTTTGTGAAGAGGAAAGTAAATTTTGGAGGAGGTCAGAGAAAGACAGGAGGGCAAGAGAGTCGTGGAGGGGAAGGGGGAGTGAAGAAAGATACACAAAGGACTGAGAGTGGGAAATCAGAAAGAGGAAAGGAAAGAAAGAGAAGAGGAAAGAGTGGGAAATCAGAAAGAGGAAAGGAAAGAAAGAGAAGAGGAAAGACTGAGGGAAAAAGATAAAAGGTCGGAGAGAAAAAGGAGAATAAAGAAAGAGAAGAGCGAGAGCGAAAAAAGGACCGAAAGGCAAAGACCTAAATGAAGTTATAGAGAGATGAAGGGAAAAGAGGAAAAGGAGAAGCAAATGATAAGGAGTGAGAGGAAATGATAAATTAGAGGAGGACAAAAGGAAGTACCAAGGAGTGAAGGTAGAAATGTAAAGAGAGGTGTGAGGTGAGAGCTGGAAGGACGGAAGGAGGAAATAAAGGAACACATGGAACGAAGAGCATGAGAAAGGAGAGAAGGGTGGAGGGGAGACAGAAAGTAAAAAGAGGGGAGAAATATAGAAGTGGGGTAATGGCAAGAGGGAGGGATAGAGACAAGAAAGGGACAGAGACAAGGAGGGAGGGATAGGGACAGGGAGGGACGGATACAGACATGGAGGGAAGGATAAAGAAAGACTCGTGGGATATTGAAGGCAAAAAGAGATAGTAGCGAAAAGTTAGTAATAGATATGAGATAGATCAGGACTGATTGAAGGACAACTGTAGAATGGGAGGACTGAAAGGAGTGGAAAAGAAATGACAGAAAGGCTGAATAGAAGAAAGATTGCAGGGTGAGACAAGCCATGATAAAGAATTGGGTGAGAGAGTGCAACAAAACATAAGAAAACAGTGAGGTTGATATGAGAGAGAGGCAACTGAGAAAGAGAAGAGAGAAGATAACAAAAGAGAAAGAGAGAGAGAGAAAAAAAATAAATGAAGTGAATAATAGGATATGAGCAAATAGGGAAAGTTAGAAGCGAGAGAAAGCAGCAGGTGTGGTAGAGACGAAGAAAGACATAGAAGAAGAAAAAGGAGGGGGAAGGGGGCAGAGGAAAAAGAGAAAGAGTATGGAAAGTGGATGGACTGAGAAGGAAAATGATTAGCTGATACGTCCACCTCGTTTAACCGCAAGTCACTGGGAACAGGAAATATCTGCGATTAAAGTAAATGTCACAAGTGTCGATTAGTCGCTCTTTTTTTCTTTTTGTATACGAGTATTCCTTATCAGAAAAGTGTTGCAATTCAAGTGAACTCGACAGTATTAACCCTTTGTTTAATCATGCACTCTGGCTACATAATACCCTCTTATTCTCACATTATTTATGCTCCCTTCGCAAAACGGGGTCCAGGTTCGTAAAGTTGGCAACTATAGACATCAATCTAACACTGTTAATTCTTGATCACAGCAGATGTTTTTTAAAAGCGGTGTAAAGAAAACGTTACCCACATAAAAATGAATGAAGTCTTTGTATCAGGCAATGATTAGTTTGTTATTATCCATTCCGTTATTCCGTTATGTAACTAATCGATGCACACCCATAATGCGCAGTTACAGCTATAGAGACAAAAAGAAAACAAAAAGTGAAGCAAGGACTTACATAGTATTATCGAGCTGCATATTGTTGGTGTTGATTACTGCGTTATATTCACAGCTATTGAGAGAAAAAGAGAAAAACACTACCAAAGGAGTGACATATTGTTCGTGTTGATGACTAGCGTTATATTCACAGCTATTGAAACAAATCGAAAAAAAAACAAAAACCCAGAAAACCGTACACCGAAGTAGTTACATATCCTTGGCGTTGATGTATGGTGTCTTATTCACAAGTACTGAACGACTTCCTTCACTTTCTTCCAAGAGATGACCAAAGAATCGTCCTCAGTTTGAGGATAAAGGATTTATACGCTCTAGGTCCACCTACACCGCAAGGCCAGAGTAAGAGAGGCCTGAATGCATTGAATGTTGCCAGGAGTGACAGACACCCCCAGCATGTACTGAAGACCTGTCCGGAGTAACAAACTCTTCTAGAGGAGATCAAGCCAAAGGTATTTGACGTGAGTACTAAGCTGTGGGGGAACTGCAGAGGACCAATACTTCAACCAGATTTGAAGGCATGACAGGGAATGTAGAAGACGCTCAAGAAGATCATGCTAAAGAAGAAGAAGAAGAAGAAGAAGAAGAAGAAGAAGAAGAAGAAGAAGAGGAAGAAGAAAAAGAAGAAGAAGAGAGGGAAGAAATTTGGAGTCGCAAATGATCACATAACACGAAGAGATCTTGCTGCTCATGAAATGGCTCCTTCCATATGTATTTTAGGCTCTTGCATGAATTCCGAAAAGTGTCTAGAATTAATATTTAAAATATTTATATATTATTATATGATCTCATTTTGTAAAATATTAACATCAAAATTTTAAATGTAAACAACGGTCATCACCTCTTCGAAATATCTACAGGTGATATGTAATCTGCAGGCCGTGTGCAGTTCATTTGTGATTTGTGGTGCTCTCCCCGCCCCATCCCCCCCTACCCCCGAAAAAAAATATGCAGTAGCAGGGTCCTTCGCATCTATAGTTTCTTTTTCTTCTGGGGAAGGGGGCTGTAAATAAAATGTGTTATTTTACAAGAACTACTGTGATTTCGGATTTTTTTCCCTCGAAGTTTAAAGTAATTCCATTGCCCACCATCCCCCCCCCCCCCCCCCCNAAAAAAAAATGGGCGGGTGTAGGGGGCTAATGCTCAAAAGTTTTGAGAAATATCTTTTTAGGATGGCCGCCTCTTGTATTGAGTTGGTGCCGATATTTTTCTTAAGCTGGTTTTGACGCCTGCTGATACAAAGGTCTAACACACTTTATTTTTAAAAAGCTCAAACTGTACCTGAAACTTTTGAAATGGATGCCTTTTTTAAGTCACAGAACTTTTACATATTCCTACACCCTGACATTGGCTGGCAGGTTAAGCAAATAAAGGGAGGGAACGACATTATATATCAGCGGATTAATAAGATTAGATCTATTTACTGCGCCAGAAACCCCAGGCGGTTTGTGACACCTATTCACAGAGTTCTACAAAAGAAGTAGACAGAGTTCTACAATAGTAGTAGAACTCTGTGCACCTATTAGATGGGCAATAGTACTACAATAGTAGTAGAACTCTGTGCACCTATTAGATGAGCAAATCACTGATAGTGTACAACGCAAGTAATTCGCCAAGATATAAAATCCCCCTTTTTTGGGGCCCTGCCAGCCATTGTCAGAGTGAAGAAAGGTGTAAAATGACCTGTGATCTAAATAAAGCATCCAGTTTTGAAGTTTCAGGTACAATTTGAGCCTTCTAGATAAAGCAAAATAAAGTGTATAGGCCTATGTATTCGCACGCGGTCAAAACCAGGCAAATGAAAAATTGGCGACTAAAATCAGAATTCGGGGTGACCTTTTTCGAAAGACATTTGTGAAAAATTTTGGGCGTTGGCCCCCCTTTTTCTTCCCGTTAAAAGATCGGGCAAAAGAAATACTTTAACCTCCATGGAAAAAATTTCCCCAAATCACAGTGGTGTATGTAGAATAACACAAAATGTTAATAGGGCCAAAAGAAGAAAAAAAACAACAGGTGTCAAAGACCAGGACACAATACGGAGTACGGGGAATTAACAGAAATTATTTATCAAGTGAATTAGAAAACTGGTGATTAGTTCCCTTGGTTTACGGAACAGCCATCTTGAAATTGAAGAGGCGGAAGGCATCAAAGCGTTAAACACGCCTGTAAGAGACGCGAAGGCACATTATTCACACAGGAAAATTATTTTAACTACTTCTGTGGACAAATATGTAATGCATCCAGCCTATAATTTACAAAGAGTACGATGGTGATAGTCAACGAGTCAGATATCTCTTCCTTTCTCCTCCAGCTCCTCCCTCCTGTTTGTCGTCTAGCCTAAGGTAACTCTTCAATGCTACCTGCGTATTCGCAACTCTCGAATTAATTCTCTTGATTTCAATCATTAGTCGGAAGTGACCTTACCGCTCGCTGCACACCACAAATAGTTCGACACAGGTCTAGATAATATAATTATATTCTCTCTGGAAGATCTTCCGATTGATGGAGGCCCTTCACTGTCTTCAGCTTTGGAAAATCACGAAGGAAAAAAAGGGGTTTTGGGAGGGTGACGAATACATGTCGGTGGCAGCTCATCATACAGCCCGTGTAGTGCCAGGTAAAAAATAAACCGAAAATTAAAGAATTAATAACAACTTATTCCCGAAAATACAGAAACATCCCCCACCCCCTACACACACACACACCTCGAGGCCAGTATTGTCTTTTGTCTTTCATTTTTTACTGCATAGGAAATAGGCAAATGTTTGGGATTCATGGGTTCGTGAAACAAAACGTTTCGAATCTGAGATTCGACGAATTCAAATCTGAATCCGAATTGAGCTCATGGAACATACACTTTTCATGTTTAATTTTATTCACAGTATTGGCCAATCACAAACCATGTGTAAATAAATATAATAATCAAGCAAACAGTATTTCCTGTTACTAAATCTCCCTCTTTCGTCGCTTGTCTGTCTGTCTGTCTGTCTGTCTGTCTGTCTGTCTGTCTGTCTGTCTGTTCTGTCTGTCTGTCTGTCTGTCTGTCTGTCAATTCTATCTCCTCTTTTGCTCAGACTTCTATTTTACTCAAGATCTCTTTCTATGTCCTTCACTCACATATTACCTTTATCGGCACTTCTTCCCACCCTCATTCCCCCACACTTACACCCCCACCCCAACACACACACACACACAACACGCACACACACAAAATTGCTTATTCCCTTGACCCCTTAACCTTTTTTTCATATTTTGTCAAAAGCAAAGTAATTAAATCTTTACTAGGTTTCTTTATTAATCTGCTAGGGTAGATATTTTGATC
>JAWQUT010000790.1:1303-25428 GCA_033807755.1 Ellobium chinense
ACACACACACACACACACACACACACACACACACACACACACACACAAATGTTTAAAAAAAACATCGATGTCTGTTCACACGCTCTTTACACATCATGATTAGAGACAGGAGAATGTTAAGCCACCTTCTCCTTCTCCTCTCTTCATCACACATTATGCTTTGCCACAATCTTCCATCAGCGTAACTATGGAGGACAAGCTATGATTAGATCTTACCTACAGTTGATTATCTGACTACCTGGGACTACAGATGAGTCAATACAAAGCAGATTTGAAGGGAAAAACAATTTAATACGAACTTTTTTTTTTCTTAAAGCGGTTTTATTCCATCCGTTCGCAGTCAATTTCTGTTACTTGTTTCATTTGTGACCACTAATTTAATATTATATCTATCCCCATTATATATGTAGCAAGGTTGCTAGCTTTCAATACTGCGTTGTTATTTTAACGTGAGGTAGGAACTAACCAAAATACTAAGTAGCAACCACGCTCACATACTGGCTCCATAACCTTGTTTTTGAATAAAAGCACCGCCCAGTCTATTGGTCATACATTTCCCCTCGTAGGCGACTGACTGATTGGCTTAATGTTACATTTTTGGGGGCAAAGAAAGAAAGAAAGAAAGAAACAAACAAAGAAACAAACAAACAAACAAACAAACAAACAAACAAACAAACAGACAAAGAGGAGGACAAACTGTTAGAGTCACCTGCCCACCTAGCGGCCAGGCCGAGGTGCGGCCACTTTACAGAACTAGACCTCAAATGGACTGAATTCACACAAAATTTCCAGAGTAACTTTCGTTAGCTCAATAGAACGTGTTTTGGTTACATCCGGTACATCTTCTACCGTTAGAGTGGAAGAAGCGGCAAATTTTGGTTTGCCCTCTGTAAAATCGACTCCAGTGAGATTTTCAAGTAGGTTGACTCAAACATTTCTTCTCATTTATACATGAATTTATTGGTGTGGTTTTGTTGTGGGTATGTCTTAAAATGCTTAAAGTTTAATATGGTGGATAGAACAAAATGATTATAAGGCAAATTGTGGAGGTACGGGGGGTGGCTGCATCCAAGCCAGGCTAAATTTTATGTTGGGCTTGGTGCGGCCACACAATAAAGCAAAAATCGCAGGAAAGAGAAATCCATCTAGAGCTAGCCCTAAACTTTCCAATTAGGACTTTGAAAGCCGGCGCTTTCAGGCCCACTAGATCTAGTAGTACAGTAAAGATCATTAACTTTGACCTGGACGCCAACACTATAGTACACTATTCTCATGCCAGTTGTAGGTCATCTAATGCTTTGAGGGCTTACAGTATACACTAATAGACCAAATGAAATATTATATAGCGTACACAGGTAATGTTCAAGTTCAAGTTCAAGTTCAATTTTATTTCAATTATTATTTTAATGTATAGGCACTCTGGATATGGCACTATGCATACGCTTGACGGGATTTGTCGGGAATCAAAGAAAAGCCCCAAACGCCGCAATGTTGTCTGGAGATGAGTTAACAATAACATACAGCCTCCTGTGGCTGGTTATCATTACTGGTATCTTTGTAAGAGACTGCTAGTTTCAACTAAACTTCTTCTGGATCTAGCAATTCCGATATGCGGCCGGGATATAGGCCTAACATACACGCCAAACGGTGCCGGCGAAAGCGAAACTAAGAGGAAACGCGCGTCAGCATTGATATTGCTGTGTACTCTACGGCATAACGGAATGCCAGTATGTATACTATACTGTACTGTACGAGATGATTTTCAGTACAAGAAAGCTCTTTAAGCGCTCGACTTCATTGCAGAAGGCATGCACGGTATTCGTTTTCATACTGACAGTCGATTTTCGGATTTTGAAGAATACGAATCCTATTTTCGTAACGAGGTCACATTTTCCTATGAAATACGAAAATTTCGTACTGGTTGGCAGCTCTGGGTTGTGTAACACTGAGGATCGTTGTTTTTTCTTTTTGGAAACTTAAAATAGTGTGTTGTTTTTTTCTGAGTATCGTTTTGTGCAGATTTAGAATAGTCTACATATTTTCTGAGTAAAGTTGCATAAAGGTTAATCTCTGAGTTATGAAATGTTCCCATTTTGTACATCTGTGGGCTTGTTTTCCTGTACATTTACATGCGGCCGTACTTAGGTCATGTTTTGTTCGCATCTAGGAGAGATGGCCGCACTTAGGGCTTACCAGTGACCGCACCTCGGCCAGGTGGCCGCACCTTGGCCATTTTTCCTGACAACATTTTATTAATCTTTGCCATAAATAACAACAGTGAGTGCCTCTCGCCACTTTCAAGCCACAGTTATCTTCACATATCCTAGGTACGGCCAACAAAAAAGTTCTAGGTGTGATAGTGGAGCTAATATAAAGGGAAGTTCGCTCGTGGCCGCAAGTGGGCTGGTGACTCTATATAGATATTAGAATGAAAGAAAGAAATTTACATCCCAGCACATAGTGATCTGTTAGTATTACCACACAGATATTACATACTGCCTGCTGAGGTAATAAACAATAAAGATATACCCGTCATTTTCTATTTATTTCATGTTGTTTTTTCCGGCAACTGAGAACAATAATTCATAGCTCATGGAACAACAAACATAATCATGTCATAAGGCTGTAAATGTATGAAGTCATACTAGCAATGTTTTTGGTTTTTTTTACAATTTATGTCCAATAGCCAAAGAAAAAAAATTATTTAATTTCAAAGTTTGATAACTTCAGAATTTTATAATATACATATTGCATTCTAATGTTGCAAATTTCAGTTATCTGAGTGCTATGTTAACTTCAGAAAGTAGACAATGGAAGAGGCTGTGACAAAAGTTGCAGCAACAACGAGATATTATCTGTCTGATATTGTGTTTAAACTTCCAGCATTATGTCTTTGCTTGTTTTGAACAGTGGTGCCTGAATATTGGTTGCCTTCTAGACAACAGTTCACTTTTCTACATCCAAAAAGTTCACGAAAGACTTCCCTGTACTTCGTACCCATTTTATAGTAGATAACTATATTTAACGCAGAATTTGTTCCCTCAAGAATCATAAGAACACTTGCAAGGACCACGATCACATTTTCGTATTCACCGTCAATAGAGATACGGGGTTCCATAATCATGGCGATAAACATAACACACAGAGGAATAAAACAGATGATAAAGAGTGAGGAAATCATCACCACCATTCTGGCCACTTTCTGGTCACGTACAGACATGGTATCAGAGTTTACTTTTGCTGCAGAATTCAATCTCCATTTGGTTTTCTGACGAAGTTTCACAACTAGGATGACAGTGCACGTAACGATGGTGATATATGCAGCAAAGGGGCTGAAAACATTGGTGATACCGTGAACTATTTGTTCAACGAAGACACGGTTTTGAGAATAGACCGCTTTTAGAATGGTTTTGTTTCTTTTCGAAGAAAATCCCCATGCAAGACTGCTGGAGGAATATATCGGGGAAATTCCAGCAATGGAAATTAGGAAGATGCAAACAATTGTAATAGCCACTCGTTTTGGGGTCAAAATGCTCCTCACCTGAAATGTAAGAAAGAATTAAAGTAATAGATTTGACTATATCTGGGATTTGAGGAGTAAAATGTGACAGACATCTTTATTTCTTTGGTCTTTTTAGTGTAATAACTATTTTCTAATAATACTGTCTCAAAAACAAACTATTCATTATTATCAGAGTTTTCTCTAAATGGCGTAGCCTATTCTAAACGCCTTTTTCGATATCTGTTTGGAACATGTATAACCCTGCACTTGTTAAGGGATATTTCCTTGATTGTTCCTGTTTTGGCAGTGGGGCTGCCAGGGCTAATCTGCAAATGTATTCCCTCCAGGAGGGTATTATTGGCTACCATGGGAGCATATCGCGGGACAGTAAGTTATACACATCTTGTTTGTTACTGTCTAATAGGGTGATGTAAATGTACCTATGAATGCCTTTGGAGGATGTATCAAAAACTGCTGCATCAAAAGAATGGGCCTTTTTCTTACCAACAAATGTATCCCATGGACTTCTCGAAATGATAACTTAGATGCCCACGAATGCCCCCACAGACAGTTGCAAAATAATGTTGCGTCTTTATTCGTTTTTTTGTTGTTGTTGTTGAAAACAAAAAGTGTGTCCCGATGAAGAAACTCGGAGACTGCATCAAGTATTAGTATTTCGGGGTTTTAGGTTTTAGATATATATTGAAATTTAGAGAAAATGACTAAATGTATCCATGAATGACCCCACACTGATGGCAAAATCAAGCACTAA
Source organism: Ellobium chinense (assembly GCA_033807755.1). NCBI lineage: Eukaryota > Metazoa > Mollusca > Gastropoda > Ellobiida > Ellobiidae > Ellobium > Ellobium chinense. Next base: position 5,578 of record JAWQUT010000790.1, read on the forward strand.
AGCAATGAGACCTAAAAAAAAGTATATATATAATATTGATAGTAATAATTATGGTCTCGTGTGTTCATCTTGCTTCTTATGCTGGAAGCTATCCGAATTTTGGCACATTGTCCTGAAAAAGGAGACAGTGATCCATGATTTCTGAAAAATGGACTCAATCATCTGATTCATATATTACTTCCTAAAATCGCATACGCTGCGTTTGCGTGACATCTTGACTTAAATTGTGTTTCTGCTAAATGCTACCATCGGCGTCAATGTATTGACCCACCTTGAGTGGCATGGTGATACACAGACATCTCTCCAGTGTGATGAGTGCTGTGATCCAGCTGGTGATGCGAGTACATGCAATATGAGGCCATCCTGATACGATGGACTGAAAAGCTACTGGATCAAAAGACGCGTCGATCTCTAGGAATAGAGGAGTCATGCACAAACTGGCCCAGATCATAGTTATTAAACTGCCTAAGTCAGAGATGGCTAACCCTGGTGATGGCAAAAGCAAAACATATCATTTATGGACAAATGTAATAGCATGCTCGTTTTAAGTTTTTACCGTAAGCATTTTAAGGCAAGAGATGGATATAAAATACGACGAAATAAGGGCAACTAAAAACTAGTCAATATTCCTACTTTCAATAAACAATTAACCTGGAAGTTAAGGGGGAAATAACTCAAACGTCCTTCTTAAACAAGCACAACACTTACTCTTGGCTTTGTTAAGTTTACATTTTTAGCGAAGCAGACCTGTTTAGACAGTGTACTTATGGCTAAACTTAGCACGTTAGAGGGTGGCTATTTTAAATAATATGACTTTTTGAAATGATTTGCTTTCCTGGCAACAGAGGGCGAGAACAATACGATTCAAAGCCTACTCATCCTGAAATTTCACGCCAAAAATAACATTGTTATGAATAAAATTTTATAAAATACTTACAATCACTAAGAAACATAACGTCGTGAATTCAAAACGCTATAGGAGACAAGCAAACCGAAGATAAGGTTTCATTCTTTATGTTCAAAATGTTCCCTGCCTGTGTTAATCATCTATTTTTACATTCTGGCCAAAACGGCGTCATGAGATTGACACGGGCACACACTGCTCAGAGAAACCCACGTACCTAGGAAGCTGATGTTGATGGCGTCCTTGAGATCCAGTTTGACGTAGCAAATGATGTTAATGATGTTTGCCACGGTGCCAACTATTGCTATGATCTCACATATCAGATACATTATCCAGCTAATGAGCCAAGTTGCTTCATCACTGATAGGATCATCTGCGACAGCTGTCTTTAGAATCTCTTTCCTTGCAGCTGATAAATCAGGGGTAATTGTCAGTGACATTGTCAAAATCATTTCATTTATTCCTGTCGAGGCGAGCATTACATACGACAGCTCCCTAAACTGAAGAGTCGAAACGAAAAAAAAAATAGTACTTATGAGTCTTAATCCTTTGAAGTCAGATACATAGATCTGGGGTAAGAACTCTGAGACATTCTGAAGACTAATCCAATTTTACATTTACAGACAGAAGATTTTTACAAGTCTACCCATTTAAATGAACTACTGATAGCTAATGATTTATATTAGAAAGAGCTTTATCATGAGCGGGTCCCTGAAAAAACAGTAGACTTGATGGTTCTGGACGATGGCAATATAATGCAGGTCCTAGTTCAACAATAGAAAAGTGGAGCCTCAAGACAGAATGTGCCGTTTTGTTATAAAGCGCCTTCCAACTGTTGATGATGTAATGCAGTATGAGAATCTGCAGACTGTACACCCAGCAGAAATTAGAAAATAGCACAGTGATACTTATTCTTATAATAAGTGACTATCTACTCAGACTGCTTTTTAGTGCCTATAGTAATTGATGTCACATGAGTGATGCCATCGGCGTGCAGACGGCAAAATGCTGCCAACATGGACAAAATTCTACATAAAAAAAGATTTTACATTCGGGATCCACAGCAATTTATACACTTAAACCACTTCGACTGGCTAAATTTCAACAGTTAAAGTTGACATTAATTATACTTTTCGTTGACCTACTAGAGTAGAAGCACAAGACTGGTTATCAAGATATACTAGTGTGTATTTACGTGTGTGAATATTAACAGCGCTATGTTTAATTAGTAAAATAACTGCCTTACATGTAACCCAGTTCTTAAAGTCTACTTCCCCTCTTCAGGAAAAAAAAAAGTATAGTGCATATGACAAACATTGACGTAAATAATGACGCCTGTGGCTTCTCATAAATAAAGTAAATAAAATTTTGCATAACCCTAAAACTAAATATTATGCTATTTACTTTATAAATCGAAGTCATGGGCGTGCATGATACTTTTGGGAAGTCCAGCATTCCTAGTTCACTTTATTTTGAAAGAAACATGCCACTTTTGTTACACCTGAAGTACCAGCCTATGAATTCAACCGAACTGACCAAACATCAACCTAAGTTAAGTATTTCCCAGTTTTAGGATTAACTACTAAATTCATTTAACCATTCCGTGTCTCACTCAAATACAAAACTTATATCAATGATTTTCCAGACCTGATATTTTCAAGAACTAAAAGCAGTATTTCATGAGCCGCTCATTGCACTATAAAACTAGTTATGTGTCAAAACTACGATTGCGAAAAACGTGTTGACTGTTCAATCAACAATTTCTTTGTAACTTAGTCTTATAATAACTGGATGAAGTAAAGCAATAGGCGGCTGCTTATAAAGATCTAAATGGATTAACAATTGTAAGCTTGTGTCGGTGTACATTAACTGAAAATAAAACTGTTACCCTGCATTACGAAATCGCTCAGAATATGTAAATGTGTGTTTGGAGAGACAGACTAAACATATAACGTGTAGAGATAGATCTAGTGAATCAGATCTAGAGGAATTGTCAATATTATCCAGCATTCCGAAACTGCCCGTCGATTCTGCAGCGAATCGACTTGGCAAACAGATGTATTGATTCTTCAGACTGGTGGTGAATGGTGGGATTTTAGCTGAAAATGGTGTCCTACGTGTTCCTGATGGGAAAAATTTAATCTATTACTTGAAAGACTCGATACATGTGAAAGGACTATCCGAGTTGGTTTCGTGTCTTAACCAGCTCCGAAAGAAACATGATACCTCATGATGCGCATGGAAATGGAATCTGACTTTATATAAATTCTCAAACATTATAAGCAGAACCAGCTGTTACAAAATCAACTGTAAAACCTGTCTTTGCTAAGTGTTGTATGAATTATATTAGGCCAACTATAGATTAAGAGTATTCTTTGATATATTTATGTCTTGTGTCTGCCTGTAGGGGTTTGAGACACCAAAATTTTATAGGCAGTAGATTATTTCTTTTGTCATTCTGTAAATGTAACGTGTTGTCTCAAAATCCGTTTGTTTGTGTCTCAGAGTTCATTAGTCTTATGCTTGAAGTAAACTAGAAAGCGGTTATACTTTTAATTTTCTAAGTGCTCTTGGTATTGTCCATTCTGATGGAAGGGGTCCCAAATTTAACAGGGCTTCTGTCATTCTCGTGAAATAGGTTTAACTTCGTTCCAGTTCTCTAAAAATCAGCTGGGCTGGTTAGACCTGCGATTACTGATAAAACAAAGTGTATAGTCACACTGGCACACTGGAGTTCCTTCTTTGTCCTAATTTATCCATCAGACACTGAGACCACATTGAGTGGCTCTTGCAGGTTGCACTGAACACTTTCAAGACACGAGGTATTTCAGGAATCACAGAATATCATAATTTAGTAGGGACATTTCATCCTTAATCTTGCTGAAGGAACAAAGACGGTGCTCATTCAGTATGTTTGTCATTTTATCGTAGACAGGCATCATTAGACGTATCAAAATAGCAAAATATAGGTGATATCAATAATAGAGATTGAGTTCTGGGCTCACTGAGCTCATAGGCACAGATTTCATTAGGAGTGCAGCGTGGTGTTGGTGTCCAGTCTGTCGATATAACTGGAAAGATGTATAATATCAAAATACAAAAATACAGGAATGATTAAACTACAAGTCATAATGTTGTCAAATGTATCAAGTTTGTTGAGATGAAAAAAATAACACACAAAAAAAAATAATAATATCAGATGGACACTTCGGGGTCATGATTCAGTTGTGGCTCACCCCTTAAGAATGTCAGAACGTCAAACGACCGAAACATTTAAGAAATGGGAGTATCATCTCTTAAGCTGCCTCACTCTCGGAGTAAAAGGCTGTCCTATATCGCTCCTGATTTCTTGCTGTTTCACACACTATAATTTCGCCCCGTGAATCTTTTCGTAGTAATATCGCCCACAAATGAACACACTGTCAAAAGTTGTTTAAATGGACCTAAGACACGGTCCATCAGCAGGAGATAGAACAGTAGAGTTTCATCAGTATTCCTTGGCACAACACAAAACGAAATTGTCTCGAAATGCAATTAAATCCATATTTAAGGCCTAAACAGTCTGATTCAGATAGAGGTGAAACGAGGGAAACGGCGATGATGTGAACAATTTCTCCAAATTTTTCGGTACCAGAACTCTCACGTACGATCTGCTTGAGACATAATTAATGCTTATCACTTCGTACCTTCCAGTTATTACGATCACATCACCCGTGCATTTTGTTGTCTTCTATCTTCTGTACAGGTAAAAGCTGAGTTTGTTTTAGGAGTTTGGTCACTAGTATTTAATGTAAAATAGCCTAGAACAATGTAGAAAGTTCTTGGTGAGAACAATATTAGAAGTCGTGCGCTACAAGTGTCAATTTATTTTTTACAATAGCAAACTTAGTGGCATATAGTTTGTTATCTCAATCGTCACATAACAAATACTGATTTCCTGCATAGTGTAAATTTCATCATTGGTAATTAAAGATTCAATGTCGCATTTAGATCTGAATTTAAAAATACACTCACAATGTAGCGTAACATTACGGTTTTTTTCAGTGAAGGCGTTATTTAAGAGATCACTTGCAAAATCTGCAAAGACCAGTCTTTATAAAAATGTGTTCCTGGCTTTGGCCTTTCACTCACGTGTTCCCTTCATCACTGTTCATATTTTGGCAAGCAGACCTTACTAAGCCAACTATCTCATGGAGGAATAAAAAACAGAAAACATTAAATCTATGCGAAGTCCTTTAAGTTTCTTGTAAATCACGATCAAATCCTATTAAATCACCAGCCAATCTCAAGTGACTTAACAAGTTTTGCAAATAATGTGACCTCGCATACATGCAATCGTTTATGTAAAATCGGGTATATCCGATGAAACACAACAGCCGTAATTAACAGGATTAGCCAACTGGAACCAGTCCTGGAGCAGACTCCCAGAATAATAAGGCTGCTCGGAGCCAATAAGTCAGAATGTATCAGAGATAGCAAAGCCAAAAGGTATAAAAAGCTTGTATAGATGCACACTTTATAAAATGCAGGAGTCAATGGTAATGAAAGAACTGTCAAGCTCACAGACAGGCCAGCCATATATAATAACCTACAAATAGAAGAAAGGGATATGCTGAAAGCGTCGCAGTGAGAACAGTTAAAACAGAATAATGTATCGAAATTGTGTAACAAACATTTCAGTGAGGGTACAGAACCATTCAGTAATTAGTGAGGACAAACAAAAGGAAAACAGCGTAAGAATTGAATGATTATATGTATAAGTGAGTGGTCTATATTATTGTTAAATGTGAAATGTGGGAGTACAATGTGAAGATATCTGAATCTAGATCTAGTATCATGATGCATAAGATGTTCATGTGCTGTCCTGTCGAATATTGTATTTAGCCCATGTACCACAGTTGTGGTCTGCGGCTATAACAATAAACTTGTTAAAACGAAGAGAAACGTGAGACAGATCGAGACTGAAAAAGATGAGACGAAAGATGGGAGTGGCAAGGTGGAGGAGACAAAAAAGAGAAAAAGATACAGAGGCAATCAATTCAAAAGGGGCATCATCATAGAAGGAACCTTGGCGTGGCCTGTGTGAAGGAGGACGGAGCACTTATATTCATTGTCTGCTGTACCATGAGGTCTGTCCTCCGGACAAAATAATTCAGTGTTTGCATATTAACGTAACGGTTACAGTAACTCTCAACTGGCAAGTAAGTGTGGACGTATCATCACAATATATTGTTGTCTTTTTGTGAACGAATATAAATGACCAAATTGATAGATTATATAAAACGTTGCCTCTCCATTCATATTAAAAGTTCTGTTATATTAGACATTAACTAATAGTAATGATTTATTGTACAGGTAATCACAGCGTGTGTAGAGAAAAGACTAGTGATGTTGGTGGTATCATGTCTAATGGCAAGAGCTCATGCATGAATCCATTGTTTGTTTCAATCACTTGTAGCTGATCTCTGTATTTCTGTCTTATGAGAATGGCCAGCACACACATGATGTCGTATACTAAAGAGATTCCAGTACGTGGTAAAAATGTAGTGCAGATGAGGAGTTTTCTGTCGTTCTTCTCTCCTCTCCTCTCCTCCTTCCCTCCTCTCCTCTTCTCTCTTTTCCTCCTTTTCTCTCCTCCCCACCTCACCTCTTTTCCTCTCCTCGCCTCCTTCCCTCCTCTCCTCTTCTCTCTTTTCCTCCTCTTCTCTCTCCTAGATCCTGGCGTTTACTGGNACACACACACACACACACACACACACACACACACATGTTCACACAATCATTCCCCATTCATAACAAAGATTAAAGAAAAATCAATGACGATCCACTTTTTTCTTGTATATCATCAAAAAAAGGCAAAGATAATGGGTCAGCTGTTCGTTTCTCTCCTCTCTTCAGTAAAAATGCATTCTCACAATGTTTTCTCAACATAATAAGGACTACTGGCCGTTAAAAGATCTGACCTCTAGCTACATTTATGGCACATGGCAGACTCGATTGGAAAAGTAACTCAAAAATAAAGATTCAGTTTTAATTCTATCCGCTCGTAAGCAATCTGAGTCAATGCCTACATCAATCGTATAATGGCAAGATGTATGCGATGTAAAGCGCCTCTTTTTCGGGGGTGAGGCGCTATAAAAAATTCTCTTTATTGTTATTATTATAAACTGATAAAGTTTTTCCATTTTCATCATTATGCGGCAAGCTTGCTCCTTTCCATAATTGCGTTGTTATTTTAAAGTTAGGTAGGAATAAAGAAACTGATGACTGCCAACCAAATTCTAAAAGTGGGTTTCAAGACCTCCTTCATAGGACTGTTAAGTCTTTAAGTCGTACTTTGCCCCCGTTTGGTGACTGGTTAGCTGGCTTTATTCTACGTCCCTAGTGCAAGGTGGCCCTATTAGAAGTCTCTGCTTACCCCCCTTGTTTTTTCATTGGAGATTTAAATTGTGATCTCAGATGTTGGGGGCTACATGGTTGTCGAGTTTAACAGTGACAAAATCCTGACATTGTTGTGGTCTCTCCAGTTATGAAAACGCATGGGATGATAAACATATTATTTCTTAATCTGTAATATACTGCAATACTGTGCTCATCTAACCATAAAAATCTCAAGTTTCCTTGTCTGGTACAATTTGGCAAGAAAGAAAGAAAGAAAGAAAGAAAGAAAGAAAAGAAAAAAGAAAGAAAAAGAGAAAGGAAAAAGAAAGAAAGAAAGAAAGAAAAAGAAAGAAAAAGAAAGAAAGAAAGAAAGAAAGAAAGAAAGAAAGAAAGAAAGAAAGAAAGAAAGAAAGAAAGAAAGAAAGAAAGAAAAAGGATGACAAAGTATAAAGGTACTGAAATAGAGAGAAGGAAATTTAGATCCACTACACATGAATCTGTTACCACAAAATATCGCGGTAGACACTATGGGAACAAAAAAATCAATGCACATCTCATCATCCTCGACCTTATTCTATGCTCTGTTTATAACATCTGAGAAGAACAATTATGGCTGAGTGAGCAACAAACTTTAACACGTTACAGGGCTGTGAATATGTAACAACGTTTAACAAAAGTAACCCTGAGTCATATTTTTAACATTTGATATTGGGTGGCCAAAAAAATAACTCCAAACGTAAATCTTACNTTTCCATCTTCTTCATTATGTGCCAAGCTTGCTTTTTTTTATAATTGCGTTGTTATTTTAAAGTTAGGTAGGAATAAAGAAACTGATGACTGCCAACCAAATTCTAAAAGTGGCTCCATGACCTCCTTCCTAGGACTGTCCAGCCTCTAGGTCCTAATTTGCCCCATTTGGTGACTGGTTAGCTGGCTTTATTCTACGTCCCTAGTGCAAGGTGGCCCTATCGGGAGTCTCTGCTTACCCCCTGGGGTTTTTTTTATTGGAGATTTAAATTATGATCTCAAATTTTGGGGCCTGCATGGTTGTCGAGTTTAACAGTGAAAAAATCCAGACATTGTTGTGACCTTCCCAGTTATAAAAACGTATGGATGATAAACACATTTCTTAATCTGTAATATACTGCAATACTGTACTCATCTGACCATAAAAAATCGCAAGTTTCCTTTTGCATGGCAGAAAACTTTGTCTGGTACAATTTGGCACGAAAGAAAGAAAGAAAGAAAGAAAGAAAGAAAGAAAGAAAGAAAGAAAGAAAGAAAGATAACAAAGTATAAAGGTACTGAAACAGATAGAAGGAAATTTAGATCCACTACACATGAACCCGTTACCACAAAATATCGCGGTGGACACTATGGGAACAAAACAATCAATGTACATCTCATTATCTTCTACCTTATTCTATGCTCTTTTTATAACATCTGAGAAGAACAATCATGAGCAACAAACTTTAACACGTTGCAGGGCTGTGAATATGTAACAACGTTTAACAAAAGTAACCCTGAGTCATATTTTTAACATTTGATATTGGGTGGCCAAAAAAATAACTCCAAACGTAAATCTTACAAGTAAATATTTTAAAAATATTGCAATTTTCAAACATTTAGTCGTCATGGTTTTGTCACAACTGAAAAATTTAAACATTATGTCTACCAATAATTGGCCATAAACAGGCTAACATACTGGCTGCGGCGCGTCACGTTTCAGCACGTTCATTTTTTTTTTCTTTCCGCATCAAATGTATAGCACTTGGATCAACAGAAGTTGCATCAGTTTATTATAGACTATATTTGTCTCTTACTGTGCATGAAACGTTTCCCAGTCTTTTCTTTGATTTAGTTTCCATCATTAGAATGGTTCGCTTTATCGCATCCAAAGAGCTTACGAAATACTTCCCTGTACTTTGTACTCATTTTGTAGTAAATGACGATATTTACAGCAGAATGTGCTCCCTCAACAATCAAGAGCGCGCCTCCGAAAACTAGCACATCTTCATACTCGCCGTCAATAGCAATGCGAGGATCTGCGATCATTGCGATGAACATCGCACATAGAGGAATAAAACAGATGATGAAAACTGAGGAAATCATCACCACCATTTTGGCCACTTTCTGGTCACGGTTGGACGTGGTATCACTGTTTACTGCCGCCGCAGATTTCTGTCTCCATCTGGTTTTCTGACGAAGTTTCACAACTAGGATGACTGTGCAGATAACGATCATAACATATGCAGCAAAGGGGCTGAAAAGATTGGTGATACCATTAGCTATTTTGTCAATGAAAACACGGTTTTGTGAGTATACCACATTTAAAATGGTTTTGTTCCTTTCCGAAGAAAATCCCCTTGCAAGACTGCTGGTGAAATATATCGGGGAAATTCCAGCAATGGAAATGATGAAGATGCAAATAATTATTATAGTCACTCGTTTCGGGGTTAAAATGCTCCTCACCTGAAATGTAAAAATAAGATATAAAGTAACAAAATAGTTCGAAATTGAGAAAACTGATGTAAAAATGTGGCACACATTTCTTTCATTTCATTGGCCCATATGATGCAATGGCTTTCTTACAATATATCCACAATCTTATAAACGGTTGCTCCAAAACCATTTGGATTTCTCTGATTGGCCTATTTCGTACGTCTTTTTCGATGTCGCTTTAGAATAAGTATGCAACTGTATTCATTAAAGTTGTTTTGTTGTTGTTTTTTACATGATTCTTTACAATGTTGCCAGACTGGCTAATTAATAGCCAAACGTGGCTATTTTCTAATGGCCCTGGTGGAAAAATTTTGCCCCTGGCGGATTGACCATTTCTCTTTGACTACTTCCTGGCTAGGTGACAAATTTAATTAATAATCAACTGAAATATTAATTAAATTGAATACTTTTCTTCAGATAGAAAAATATCTGTCCATAAATAAACAACAAAGAAAAATATCATTGGCATATTGTTCTCAAAACCAGAAACAGGTTTTCTGTGAACAGATGTCGTTCAGTTTCATTAAATTGACACTTGAGGTCAGCTGCTTGGGCCGAATACTTATGTTGTAAAATCAAGTTAATGCTCTCTTTTCAAATAATCACTGAATGTCTTTCTAACAAATAGATTTATCCCGTGCGTTTCTTTCCCCCAAAGTCCAGAGGCTCAGTGCCTGATGTCTACATCTACATATCCCTCAGCAGAAATTACATCCTCTTCCTCATCCTTACTCTTATCCACTGGAGTCGTTGATCTCCAGGTTCGTACGCCATAGTCTGCTCTGTTCTGACAATTGCTATTTTCCCGCCATGACGAGGTTCACTTCAACTAGTCATATTATTATTATATCTTCAGTTCTATGGACTTCAACCGGCTTATGATAAATTTGAATAATGTAAGATTACATTTTATCAGAAATTCCAAGTAGAGAGATTCCGCAGATTTTGAAAACAATTTTTCATCCAGTTCAGCTTAGACTTTAGTTCTTTGGGCGTTGTTGTTTCCATAATGTCTCCCATCGCCCCTTTCATCTTTTTTCCTAGTCACTATTCCTGATATCTGTTGTGACCATTTCTAATGCCTGATGCCTTCTCGGATGGCCAAAACTGATTTAGTTTAACGGTACTAATTTATTACTTGTTGGTAGCTTTTGTTCTGTCTTTTCCATATTTCTGAAGGTCATTTAGTTTTTGCTTGACCAAGGCTAGGCCTATTCAACTAAGGGATTAGATCAAGGCACATTGCAAACTTTTTTTTTTGCCCTCGTGGCAAAGAAAAAAATCAAGAATAAAAAACACAAATCTAGACTTTTGAACCTTTTAATCTTTTAAACGAACCTGCTCTTGTCTTTGGATTATTCGAATCACTGCCATTTTAAACAAAATTACGGTGAATAGGAATACGTTTTGCCTCATGTTCCGTTTTGTCAATACTCCTAGATTCGATTACATGTTAAACGCCTTGTTCATATCCCCACATCCCTAGATGATTAAACAATGTTCACTGCTATGAAGTCACTGGCTTTTTTTTTCATTATTATTATTTTGCTATTTTTCGGCTTCCGTTTTGGCTACTTTTTGGCTATTTTGCCCCCTTTATTCGCGGTTTTTCAGTTCAAAACCTGGCAACACTGACTGTTTTGCATTTGTTGGTGATCCACCAGGGCTAATGCGCATTTTTTTCCCTCCGGTGGCCGTATGAATAATCCTTACATTAGTTCAAGTATTACGTTAACCACAGTGAACACTACTGATGTTTTAGGGGTTTCCCGTGGCTACCGCAGTGTGTTAACTAACTTCAGAATTATGCATACGGCCACAGGTAGTCAATTTTGACTCCCTTTCGGAGATTTACGCGGGGCAGTAAGTTACCCACATCGTTTTTGTTACTATCTAAATGTGTGGCTCATAAAAGTACCTACGAATGCCTGGGATGGCATGTTAACACTATCTCTTCATGAAACGTATAAAAAGCCCTTTCCTTACGCACTAATGGAGTCCTCGTTCTTTACTTTTCATTATGGAGAATTTACATACTCACTGATGTCTTCGCATGCAGTTAAAATGTTGCTTGTTTATTTCTGTCTTTGTGTGAAACAAAAACATTTGTGTTGCTGACAAATAACTTAGAGAATACACACTTTATCAATATTCTGAGATTTCAGGTAATTGACCTAATATTAATTTAAGATGACACAAAATATAAAGGGTTATAGCAAAGTCAAGCAAAAATGCAATGTGAACTGAAAATAATCATGAATTCAGCATTTATCAGTGCATTCTGCTGCTAATGATGGAAACTGTCAAATTTTGGTTAATTTTCCTAAAACTAGGAGCGGTAATCCACTTTCCTTAGAAGTTGTTAATCAGTCGTCTACCTTCACCTTTGTGAAGTTGCAGACGCTGTCCTTGCTTACTGCTGTTCCCTGAAATGGTAGTGTCCAAGCCTTTACTCACCTTGAGTGGCATGGTGATACACAGACATCTCTCCAGTGTAATGAGTGCTGTGATCCAGCTGGTGATGCGAGTACATGCAACATGAGGCCATCCTGATATGATGGACTGAACAGATACAGGATCAAAGGGTGCATCGATCTCTAGGAACAGGGGAGTCATGCATAGACTGGTCCACATCAGCGTTACTAAACTGCCTAAATCAGAGATTGCTAAACCTGAAGATATTCAAGGAGAAAATGCATCATTTATAGACATCTTTTTAAACTATACCAACGTAACTGGAACGAGGCAAACGGTACATAGAATGTGGAGACAGATACACACACACAAAAAAGAAAACCATTACGTTTACCTTTACATTCTGACGATCATGACATTATGAGAATTGAGGGCTTGCGCGTTACCGATGTGATTTCTTACCATCGTAAGAATTACATTAGTGCATCGGTACTGCATGCACCCTTAGTGGTAGTCAGCACGCAGAGTTGTTGTAATTCTTACGATGGTAACTCAAGTAACACACAGTCATAGCCCGAATAAAAGCACGTACCTAAAAAACTGACGTTGATGGCGTCTTTGAGATCCAGCCTGATGTAGCAAATGATGTTAATGATGTTTGCACCTGTGCCAAGAATTGCTATGCTCTCGCATATGAGATGCATTATCCAGCTAATGATCCAGGCCGTTTCATCACTGATGAGACCATCTGCAGCCGCGACATTCTTGTTTAGAGTCCCATTTCTTGCAGTTACTACACCAGAGGTAGTTGCTGGCGGCATTGTTAAATTCATTTCATTTATTACCGTCTAACTAAATGTTAGGTATGACGGGTCACTTAATTGAAGTGAAAAAAAAAAACCCATTACCGATATATTATTTTCTAAATTTTCTGAAGCCAGATACACAGTTTTGGTGAATGGACACTCAGACATTTCTGAAGACTAAATAGCTTTAACACATAAACAGGGCCTATTTCTGGTGACATAAAAGTGTGTAATAATTTTCTGGTATATCACACGTTATTTAAATTTGACCTTTAACCTGCTTACGAATATTTTGATTGGAAGCCACGGAAACCTCTAGGCGTATAATATGTGACGTCATTTTTATTTTGCGACACCATGAATATTTCACGTAATTTCTTCTGTAACATTTTCACTGCCGTGGGGTTTCTCTCTGTCTAGAATTTTTTTTTTAAATTCAGTCTGACTTTCTTATCGCTTGTCATCGTTCACTTTTCATGTTATCAGTTTCAGTTCAGTTAAACATTTGAATTGAAAGTACAGTACTTGAAATGTCACAGTGTTTCTGTGGTCTAAAGTTTCATCAATGATTGTCAGCTGTTTGGATCTACTTTGTGTCGCTGACCTGCGTGGTTCATTCAGTTCAGTTGTGATTGATGTGTCTCAAACAGGGTGAGAGTCACTTCAAGGCCTTTTTCACGATTAAAAGTTCAATTTTTTATTACTTAGAGTTTATGTGGTAAAAAGGATCTGAACTTGTGCTTGTTTGATATCAGATTATTTATGAAATGAGTTATACATTTATCGTATTCACGAGTCAGAGGCTCGCGAATACGAAAAATGCATAACTCATTTCATAAATCTGCCATCAAACAAACACTTATTACAGATCCTCTATTTATCAGTTTTATACAGAAAATGTGCACAAGCCTGCCAGAGACACGAACCAAGAGGTGCACTATTTTAAAGAAGAAGATTTGATTAGAGAGAGACTTGCCATGAGCATATCTCTAAAAACAGCCGTATGTTTGTCGGTACAAGATGTAGTTTTTGTAATGCAGATCATAATTACTAGTGAAAAATTAGAGCCTAAGAACAGAACAAGCTGATTAGTTCCTTGAACAAGCTGATTAGTTCCTTCAACCACTCTTTATGTATTGCTGTAAGAGAGTGGGCCGATTGTACACCTAGTGCAAATTAGAAATGACCAATACTTATTCTTACCATACAACATGTTACGATCTACATATAATGTAATTATCCTGCTTTCAAGGAACACAGAAATATTAAAAGACATGCACATCAAGCTATCAGTGTTCGGATCAGATGTGTCATCCTTTGTCACCTATGCACTTCAGGACATCACAATTATAGAAAATATTAATAAGAAATGTCTTATAGTTCACATATCGGTACCTTACGACTGTTACATTGACAGATGTTATCAAAGCAAATTTGACAAATATCTCCCACTTTCCATTGAAAATCAACACTTTAAATCTGAGAAATGTTCATGAAAGATTGTATACTGGGCGTTAGAAAAAAACTCAGTATTAACAACTCGTGCGGCGTGTGGATGAGACCAGTACCAGCTCAATAACGGGGTCTTATAAAAATTGGAAAAGAAAGATGTTGATCATACAATAGAATGTATTAGCGCCAAGTATAGCACCAGTTATGTCCATCCCTCTCATGGAAGAGATGCAGTTAAGCTTCCACCATGGTATAACTTCCACTTAGTCATACTCTTGGAATATTATGGCTGTACAATCTGACATGTATTCATGGACATTTTTTTTTTAAAAATTATGTTTACGGAGTCTGATAATCGATGTCTTATGAGTGTCGTGAGTGACATGTAGACGCGCACTAAATGCCACACACAGTAGACCACCCTTTGTGATCCATAGCAATTACCTCCGATAAACAGTTTGACCAGCTCGACTGACACTGACTAAATTCCGTCAGTTTAAGCTGACAGTAATTATACCTCGTGTTGCCTCTCATAAGTTATCGCACGAGGCGGTTGATAAGATACACCAGTGTGAATTTACGGATTTGAGTAACAACAGCTGTATGTTTAAATCAAAATCACTGCATTACATTTGACTCAGTTTTTAAAGTTTGTATCATCACTGGAAAGCATAACATATTAATCTACTCTCGTGTCCATGTTTACAAAATGTTTGACAAACACTGATGCAAATAATTACATTTGTAATAACATAAAAATAGCTTCACATGCATGAAAGTAAACAAATTTTGATACCAATGGGAAGATTAACTGTAACGAAACCCTGGAGGGACAGATCTTTGTTATCATGAGTAGCTTTGAAGACTATACAGTAAGAGTAGAGACATGCCAGATATTAAACCTGCGCACAGCATTTTCCAGTCCGGGTGTCAAACAGGGTATTGATTTTACCATTTACTGATTTAGTCATGCACAAATCGCCTATCATTACGTTATTTTTTTTTTTCACACTTGCTGTTTCAAAGGGTTGCAGGCAATATTTTGAGGACATATCATAGCACGTTTAGAGTAAGTGTATGTCAAAATCTAAAGAAACACCTCACTAGATGTTACAGCAACGTTGTCAGTTTCCAGAAATTAGACTTGAATGATGTGCTAACATGAGCTATTTTCATAGGGGGCGAGGCTAGTTATAAAGATTCAAACAGACCGATAGTTAAAAATCTGAAAAGCTTCTGTTGTCTGTATAGTTTCTGATAATGTCACCTTGAACCTCCCAATGGTACATCTCTTATGTGTGATTGTAACAATGCATTGTGAACATGTGTGATGTTAGTAGCTGTAGTGCTTAAAATGTCCTGTGCTGTCCCGTTGCATATTGTATGTTGCCTATGTGCCACGGCTGTGGTCTGGGCTTATTCCTAATAAACTTGTTAAACTTGTTGTTGTTGTTTGGAGAGACCGACCAAACATATGATATAATTATTATAAAGATATATATCTAGTAAATCGGGCTCAGAAAAACACGCAACAGATTCAACAATCCGAAACTGCCTTTCATCCGTAAGACCAAAAACGCGTTTAGGTTCTCTTCGTGACTTGACCAGTTCGCAAGAAGCCTTTACCACATGATGCTACGGATGGTGGAGACTAAGTTCACGAAATTTCTCACATACTGTGATACTGTGAGCAGAAACAGCTGTTAAACAATCAGTTGTAAAGACTCCGGTTTCAAACTAGTTCTTGGCATATACTGTAGATTAAATTATTAAGAATATAATATGAGTATTATGTGATAGAGTATTATTTGATAGTTATGTCCTGTGTCTACATAAATAAGTAGCATCTCTGCAAAATCGTAGCCTTGTAGAAAACGTTCTAAGAAAAGAGAGATTTGATGAACGCGAGTTTTATCAGAAGTAAATTATTTTATTTTGTTATTCTGTAGTGTAGTGCTTTCAAAATTATTTCCTTTCTGTCGTAAAGCTTTTCAGTGTAGATTTGAAAGTTTAAATGAGACCAAACTGGTAATGCTGCGTAGCAATGCATCTATCAATGATTTACAACAGCATATTTTGTTGTACATAGCACCCTTTATTACCTAAATCGTCATAAGACGGTTGCCCTATTGAAATTTCATCATTGTTACATACAAATTCTATGTCGCATTTGGACCTGATTTGAGGATATCTTGGCGTTGATGTTTCGCACTGTGAACACAAGGTTTACTGATTGTACAGTGAAGAAAGATGGGAGAAATCAAGAAGGGGCTTCACTGTAGTACACATGGAACTGTCAGTGCACAGGGGAGGCGTCATTAGACTCACATTACCCATTAGTAGTCATAGCTGCCCTTACTTGGCTTACTAGAGCGTGGGCGTAGCTTCCATGTAATCTATGAATCTGAAATTACCAATATGTCGCCTTTTATTTTTAAACAATTTAGTTATTCCTAAATGTTTCTAATATGTCCAGACTTCACCTCCGTACTATTTCACCTAAGGGGCCATTTACAAACATTGACAATTCGATTTTGTCACTGTTAACTTGACTAGTATGTTTTGTTTTTGTCGATCATCTGAAAGTCTATACACTGTCTCAGAGATTCAGGATCCCTATATTTACAATATTAAGCATCCAAAGGCAATGTAAAGAGAAAAAAGAAAAAACAGAGGCCAATAATCTAACAGATAAAGTTGCTTAACTTTTTACTCTGACGGCGATTTTTGTTCATTTTTACGTAAGTTCCTTTCCCTTCACAACTTCTCGATTTTTTTTATTTTTTCTTTTCTTTTGGCGACAAAATGCTGCAGTTTAGACCGCTCAAAAAAAAAGTCTGGCAACCCTGGATAGTACCGTAAACATCTAAGCTCGTGACGAATATATCTTAAATTTGTTTCTAAGCTAGCTAACGTTCTCACTGTTTTTCTTTAAATGGAAAAAGAGGACAGAGATCTTAATATTTCAGTTGTTTTGGTTGTTTTTTTTTTACATTAAAAGTGCCTCGCCATGGAGTGTTTGACAGGTGTCAATCGTTGCTTAATGTTGTTGTCATCCTTGTTCAATGATAAATTTACTAAGCTTATTTTACACTGGCAGCTTACGATATTATGTTTAATGTGAAAATGTGGGGTTGACAGAGACCTAGCGAGATGTTTTTAAAATTGTGCGTAAGCACTGTTGGTTTCAGACAGTCAGCAATCTAATTTGAAGGCTAGTAGAGACAAAAAGAAAGAAATATGTGGAACAACCGTAAGTAACAGCATTTCAAATTTGCAATATTTGATAGCAACAAATAAGATTAAATTGTGAGCAAACCAAATTTATATTTCTACATCCTGCCCTGTCCCCAGCCACCCCTACCATAAAAATAGCGGATAGAACAGAAGTGCTAGATTACCAGATAAACAACAACAATTTAAACAAGTTTATTAGGAATAAGCCCACACCTCAGATGTGGTACATAGGCAAAATACAGTATGCAACGGGACAGCACATGGACATTTTAAGCACTACAACTACTAACTTCACACATGTTCACAATGCATTGTTACATTAACGTGCATTCACAACGTTCTCGTACATTTCATATTTAACAATAATGTACCACTCACTTTCACTCATTAGTAATCATTCAGTCCTTACACTCATTCTGTTCTTTTCTAAATACTTAATAGCTATGCGCTCGTATACATGTTATTGAAATGTTTGTAACACAGTATCGATGAATTTGACCAATCTAACTAAATATTCATTTTCCTATTCTCAAACAACTCTTTTGCCTTAAACAATCACCCTCGCTGCGCCCCTGTATTAGAGGTAGCTTTATCGCAGACTCCTAGAGTAAGCTGCGATGATCAAGAGTAGTCATGGAGCCAAAGTAGATCAAGGACATCAAAGTCAAAGGTCAAGAGGCTGCTAAACGTTTACACACGGTGTGTGCAGGAATCAATGGTAATGAAAGAGCTATATGCTCGCATCCACACTGACTTACAGATGAGGGGAGGCAGATACTGGTTGCAGGAGTCAAATTATGAAAAACACTTCAGGTCATGGAACAAAATTTCGTCCTCGAAACATGTTCTGAGATAGCTAAGACTTATCGGAGCCACCACTTCTGCTATATTAATTATTTTACACTTTTTACAGTGTGGGTCCTTCAAAGAGGGGTCTCTTTTACAAATCACAGACTCCCACAAATGAAAACCGCTGACTTTTTTTTACAACAAATTTACAGAGATGAGAGTAGAGACCCCGAGCGAAAGTAAAGCAAGGTGGAAAAGAGTGGACAGATATAGAATCATCATTTGTACATGGTCATCATCACATAGAGAAACCTGGTATGGTCTGTGCAAAGGAGGACTGACTGTCCACCGGTTGTACTATCCAGTTGGTTATCCGAACAAAACAAACACAACAAAAAGTGATAATTGCGGACTTATCATCATCTTTTATCTTTTGTGATGAATGTGAATAAGCGAGTTATTTGACAAAGTGAAGTTTTCCCTCATTCTGTCATATCATAGTCTGTATGATGTCATGCATGAGCAATTGTACAAGTGATGCCCGGGTATGCGGTGAAAAGACGCTACTATGTGCAATGGCAGGAGTCCAAGGCAGACGCGGCTGTTTGTGTTCGACCATTTTTAGTTCACTTGATGTGTTCGTTTCTGAGGAAAATTACCATTAGCCAGGTGAAATCGTTTACTGGAAAGGTGCTGGGGGAAAATAAATTATAACAATGGGGGAGAAGTAACGATCTCTACCATTCTTCCACGCATTTTTTCCCCAACTCCTGATGAAAAAAAATGATCATCATGTAACAGGTGACTGGTCCTTTTTCACACACCATCAAACAAGAAAAGATGGTCAAGTTCTTGTTCTTCTGCTTCTGTTCATCTATTAAGTATGTTTTGCCAAGCTGCTGTTTAATCATTTATATTTGTATGTATAATACGATGGTTTGGTGTTTAACTTTTTACACCACTCTGCTGTAAAAGTACTACATGTTTCACCAGCGGGATTCGCCATATTTTACTAATGATTTATAAGAAAACTTTTGCCACGAACACAGGAGAAAGTGGCAAACACGTTTCCTTGTAACACAAATAGATTTGGGGGCCCACCCACGTACTTTGGGGAAAAGGAGGAGGGGGAAACCATTACAAATTATTGTTGCTTCCTTTGCATTTTTACTTCTAAGCCATGCAACTAGAAATAACATGTTTATTTATACCCACATACATATAGATATTATATATATTTTATATTATATAGATATATATACATACAATATGTGTATACTTTTATGTGTGTGTGTGTGTGTGTGTGTGTGTGTGTGTGGGGGTGGGTGTGTGTGTGTGTGTGTGTGTGTGTGTGTGTGTGTGTGT
>JAWQUT010000790.1:25476-45244 GCA_033807755.1 Ellobium chinense
GTGTGTGTGTTTCAATAATATTCTGTGGCTTCCTTGTGACATTTTCGATGTCACAAATTCGAGCTTGTATTGTTCTTACATAAATAGATAATATGGAAAATATAGTTGGCGAATGATCACGAAGAGGCACAATAAAGTGGCATTTTCCGACTCTCACATCATCAACATTTTTTGTTTGTTATTTTGTTCAGTGACAACACTGAATCGTGCTCAACATATGATTGGTTGAGATAACACTGGAAAAGCTGCATGGAAAGTGCTACAGCGCTGATACGCCGTGTAGAGTGTGAAATACATATTATGCCACTTGAATTTCTTTGTCTTGGATAGTTTAAAAAAGAAAAAAAATAGTAATGAGGTCATGTACTTGTTATGTAATTGTCACACATTCGTTTTCCGAAAGGCACAGACTTGGCAAAAGATGTACATTCAGATAGGTCTTTGCTTGTTCACTGAGGCTACTGGTGAATTGAGAAATATAAAGAATTAAAGACAGTGAATTTCAGAATTCAGGATTTATATACCTAGACAGATACAGGAATTGAGTGTCGAGGCTTGATGACTGGGCAGAAACAGAAGAAGAGGCAGCGCCACAGAAAGTTATCATCACAAGCTGACAAGAAAGACATCGCGATGTGTGGTCGATTAAGGAATAATCGGTTTAATGGAATCGTGAAGTCTTTTAAATTAATGATGTTCTTAAATGAAATATTGAAAGTAAAAAAAAAAAAAAAAACTACATCACGCCGGATGATAATATTGATCTTGATAATGACGCCTCTAAAAAGCCACTGAATTTCAGTATGTCTGATCGTCAATGTAAATCTAAATACAGATCCATCAGAGGTTATTGCAGGGCAGCAGCTTTGGTGATTCAATCCAGTTCAAATGGCATCTTGATACCGTCGACTTTGTTGTGTTGTGTTTGACAGAGGTGGTACATAATATCAAAGCGATGATTACACAAGCCTAATGATTTTTTTTTTTAAAAGGTCTCTGGACATCCTGATAACAACGATGACAGCCTTTCTGTAGCCTGTGTGTCGTGAGAGTTACAAATATCTACCAAACTTCTACAGACTGTGCCAAAGTCTGAAAATCTGACTATGTTAGTATTCTTGAAAAACTACATCGCTTGTAACAAATTATATTGGTTTAACGGCATCGCCTGCATTCATTTCTCTCAAATTACGAGATATCGAAGATTTGGAAGGTGTTGATTTCGGTATTTAGTTGAACGTTGAAATTTATTTATGAAATAAAAATAGATATATATTAACCCTCGTGATGCGGTGATGTACTACCGTGCCCTCGCTACTGTTGAGTTAGTATGTTATAGGCATCGCTCAACCTGCGGCGATCGTATTTATCCTGGCAACGGGTCGTAACACTTCTCGCCATGCGGGTGGAAAAATTAATAACCTTAATAAAATAATGGGATGCTCCTATGATCATTCACATACCAGAAAAAATTGCAAGGATACACAAAGGAATGACTGATTTTCAAGAAAAGACATTCTTAACTAAGATGGCTGGAACACTATTTACGAATACTTTTTCTTATAATGAAGTTGCTAGCATGGACTAAAAACCCTAACGCACTGCAGAAATTGTGGAAACAATTAGTGAACTTTCAAACAAGTATGCTCGTTTACAGTCATTCTCATTTTTATTAAAAGCCAAAAACACATCCTTATGAGCAAGAAATGAAATGTGTATGGAAGCACCGTCTTGACTGTTACGCTAGTGTATTACATAGGTTACCTTGCTGTGCTACGAAACTGTTTTCCCCGATTGGAAGTAAGATGTTACATTTATTAGATGTGACACAAAGGAAGACCAATGATGGGTTGAGAAACCGGTTGTTTTTGTGCCACCCTATCATACTAAGAGGGAACGTTATCGCCTTTGTTTACAATTCACGGTTCATCACATTGTAGGAATAGATGGCGAACACAGTACTACGCACCTCTCCCTCTTGTCTCCTCCTATCCCACTCCCCATATACAAACATCGAAATGAAAAGATTAGTGTGACAGCTGAGTGGGGTTTATCCGCGTGTGATTACGTGACTTGAGTTGTCTGTCCTCCCCAAACCCTCCTCCACTTGAACTTTTCTAGATTACATCAACCTTATTGTGTGTGTGTGTGTGTGTGTGTGTGTGTGTGTGTGTGTGTGTGTGTGTGTGTGTGTGTGTGTGNTCGCAATTCCAGACGTTTTGAACAGTAAATTTGGAGATCCAAGTTTTAGTTCAAAAACACATTGTTTTGTAATGATAAAAGAAATAAGTTTCATTTAGTTTCGTTGGGGACAGGAATTCAGCAAATGAAGAACAATCTTAAGCTTGCGAAGAATGAAAATAACCGTGCTAAGTGGCATCTCGCCTGAGCACACTCACAGTATACAAATCTGGGTCAAATTTCCCACAATATATTTACAAATAGTAACGACAAAGATCACAGAAAGTGATAACATAGCACCAGTCACAGTTTATACCTCCAATTACAATATAAATTTGTGTCAACGGTCGTGTGGGTATGTGTGAAGGTGTGGTTGTGTGTGTGGTCAGGTAATGTGTATGACCTGAAATGAAATTTAATGTTGAATGTGAAATGTAATTTATTGTTGAATGTATATCAAATGTAAAAGAAATTTCCCTCGTGGATATTAAAATTTATCTTATTTTATCTTATCTTATCTTATCTTATCTTATCTTATCTTATCTTATCTTATCATCTTATCTTATCTTATCTTGAAGTGAATCCTGGTTCCTGTCATTAGAATACTAAACTTTACGTTGTCCGAAAGAGCCCACGAAACACAACCCTATACTTCGTGCTCATTTTGTAGTAGACAAAGATATTTAACGCAGAATTTGTGCCTTCAAGAAACATGACCACACCTCCAAAGACTAACAGGACATTTTCGTATCCGCCGTTAATAGCAATCCGGGGCTCCATAATCATGGCGATAAACATAACACACAGAGGAATAAAACTGATAATGAATATAGAGGAAATCATCACCACCATCTTGGCCACTTTCTGGTCGCGTTCAGACATGGTGTCAGCGTTTACCTTCGCTGTAGAGGTCTGTCTCCATTTGGTTTTCTGACGCAGTTTGACCACAAGAATAACAGTGCAGGTGACGATTGTAGCATATGCAGCAAAGGGACTGAAAACATTGGTGATACCATGAACTATTTGTTCAATTATGACACGGTTTTGAGAGTAGACCACTTTTAATATGGTTCTGTTTCTTGCAGAGGAAAACCCCCACGTAAGCCTGCTAGAGAAGTAGATTGGGGATATTCCAGCAATAGAAGTGATGAAGATGCAAATATTAATTATAACCACACGCTTTGGGGTCATGATGCTCCTCACCTGAAATAAAAATCGTCACGTTTGATGTTAAAATTCAGCCAGTTAACCAAATATAAGCAACATCTTAGATTTCAGGTTTGATCTCGAACAGACATGGTTTCTTATTCCTTTAGTCTTAATGATCCAAAATGGAATAAAATATTTCAGCATATCCGCAGCCTCATAATACTGTAAAATTAATATGCGGAATGTTTAATTTTCTTATTTAAAGGCTTGGGTGTCGTGGATGTTTCAAAATGTTAGTTTGTCTTTCGCCTTCTTTTCAGAAATATTCTAAAATATCTCGGAGAAGCTCAATAGAGGGAAACACATTACTTTCAGTAACATTGCTGAGCTCTTCGGTTTTAACATCGACCGGATTAGTCCATGAAACAAAAGCATTCTATCAGTCAAAGACCTTACAGACCTTAAGTGGCATCGTGATGCAGAGACATCTCTCCAGTATGATTAGGGCGGTGATCCAGCTGGTGATGCGAGTACAGGCAATGTGAAGCCACCCTGTTAGGATAGACTGGAGAGATACGGGATCGAAAGGGGCGTCCACTTCAAGGAAAAGGGGGCTCGCACAGAGACATGCCCAGATCATCGTAACTAAACTGCCCAGGTCACAGATGGCCAGACCTGATGATGGTAGAATGTTTTATGGACGCATGTAATCACAAGCACACTGATGAGGCTATGTCAATAGGACAGGACTGATTCAAATGTTAGGCCGTAGATAGGGAAGCAGAGGAAGAACGAGAAAACAAGGAAGTGGATGTGGTATAACTAAGAGATGAGTGAGTGTGCAAACTTATGATGTCTGCAGACTTAAGTGAAAGAACAAAAAAGTACAGGAAATTTACCAGCTGAATAACCGAACAAAAAGGCGGCTCACCTATTTTAATCACGTAAAAAGACATAATTCCCTATTTAAGCAAAAAAATAGAAAAAGCGTTCCAGGATATTGTGGTGAGGGAAGGCTAAGGAGGCAGTGGAGAAGAGATATCAAAGTTGTTTGGAATAGTTAGTGGATGCAAGGTGACAAACAACAAATAGAGTTTTTCAGAGAGGCTGTCAGGATCGCTGCCCTCTGCAAAGAATAAGAAGTGAGTTAATGTGGACTTAATGAAAGTGTAAAAAGTAAAATTATGACTTCAGGCATTGAAAAATTTGCGCTGTGCCTCTCTTTTACTAAACGAAATGCCCAGTGTAGACTTTTAAAGCATGCGTCTACCATTCCCGTACTTTTCTGACAACCCATTCGCTCAGGAAAGCCTACAACCTCATTGCTCAGAGGAATGGGAATTGACTTACCTAAAAAGCTGACATTGATTGCGTCCTTCAGATCAAGCCTGACGTAGCAAATAATGTTGATGATATTTGCTCCTGTTCCTATCAGTGCCATGATCTCGCACATGCTGTATTTTATCCAGGTAACAATTCGAGTTGTTTCTTCACTGATGATGTCCGCTGTAGACTCGACAGCTGTGCTTTGAGTCTCATGTTTTGCAGCCGATGCATCAGGAGGAGTTGCCATTGACATTGTTGAATATCTTTTAATTCATATCAGGAGAGCTGGAAGCTAAATGTGAGAGACCACATCATAGAATATCCTAAACAAAAAATGGTTGCAACAGTGTTTTCTGAATTAGATATATTATCGTTCTTGCACACTGACACCCGGATGATTCTGAATCCAAATTAACTATTATATTACGTTAAGACGATATTTAAGAGGATATAGCTAGATTTACGTGAATCAAGAACTGCTTTTTATTATTGTCTTCGGATTTGGAGAGTAGTTCAGCCGTAACGGAATCTTATCACTGTAATGGTCACAGAGTTGAGTTGATTCAATACCTTTTGATAGTCTTTGTCTCCGCAGCCTCTAATCCAACAACAAGTTTAACAAGTTTATTAAACAGCTTATGGTACCTTTACAGTACAAACACAAAGTTGACTTTGGTGTCAAATTAAACATCAGCCAGATTTGTATGCTCACCACTTAATGGTTTTATAATTTGAGCACCACATTGCTTACTGGTTTCCACCTAAGGTAACCGCATATAGATCTGTTAAATTTCGGGATGCAGCTTTTCAATCAAAATCATCATTTCTACATTTTTAGGTGGATGCGGCTTAGCGACATACTGTTGAAAATCAATGAAGATTTAACTAATAATTTTAAGTTACACTGGATCTGCTCCTTAATGAGACCATTTGCAGGTGAATACGATGTTTTGGAAAGGGCAGGGCAGATCCGGAGAATGATATCTGTTTAGTGGCTCCAAGACATACAGCTGTAACTGGTACTATTTTTTATGGATACCATTTGCTATTGTCCGCATGAGATTGTCAGTGGATTGGAAGAAGGATTTGACCGTTTTTGAGAAATATTTATATACAAGATTACACACAAAGAGCTTAGTATGAAATCAACCTGTGGAGGCCGGGGACCTCATGGTTTGATTGATGGAAACAAAAATGAATACACCGGAGCTCACTATCATAAAGATTTGTTTGCGTATTCCCCGTTAAATGATTAAGGACACTGGACAGATCTAGTCACCAGCGATGAAACTTGGGTCAGCTTATATAAAATTATTTTTTAATGTGCAAAGACACTGGTTCAGTAAGAAGAGGACAAGCCAGCAGTTTTGGAACCTGGCTTTGAATATTAAAAGGGCATTCCATCAAATTTAACAGCCACCAAAAAATCTCTTGTGGTCGAAACCGAGGGATACTGCAATGATTTCCATGTATTATATCGACTAGCTCAACAATACCAACGAAAAGGCAGCGGCTAAAGATCAATGTCCCAAAAACACAATGCCAAGCCTACACAAGACCAGGGTCGTAATGAAGATTATTTTTTGAATGACAAAATTCAAACATTCAGGCACGATCTATCTTATATTCCTGACTCAGCACATGCGACTTTTCACTATGTATTCCTAAATCTCAAAGACAGGCTGGCAGGGGCGCATTTTCATGGCATAATATTATATGGCATTGTGAAATGTATACGTATATACTGTCAAGGCATACAAAGATTGAGTTTATTTCTTTAAATTATGTTTTATCATATTTTTTTCGAAAAATGTGCCTTTCAGAAATGGCAGAAAAGGATGAACTTTTACGTAAGTCGATGTGCCTCAAGGGGTCCTGAATATTTGAATGTTTTAGCATTATTCGTTTGTAAGTTCTCAACACACAGTTGGAACTTCATGAATGAGCTTTGTAATGCGCCCGTTTCTCCTCACAGTGCCTTTTAGCCCTACCGAATAATAATCGGAGGCCGACTGCACAATGTTGTCTATCTATGCACTCTGGCGCTAACTAAGGTTGCAGGAGCCTAATAATAAATTGGTCAAACAAATTGGACTATCCGAGTCGATAGTAGCATATTGTGTAGAAATAATCATATAACATGAAACCACACCGCAAAGGTGGTGAAATTCATTTTTGAATTTGTAAAAAAATAATTGTTGCAGGTAGAGTTTCCCAATGGCTTCAGCGAATTTCATTTGTGCGAACCTGTGATCTGCGAAAGTAGGCCAAATTTTTAACCCCTTTTCATGTAATTTAAAATTGTGGAAAATTTAACCAAAGGTCCCCCACCGTAAACAGTATATAATTTGAGCACAGTGGTGGCACCAGACCTGCAGACTAGTCTTGGCCATCTCGGAACGTTCCACTGGTTCGAGAAGAAATTTCTATTAAATGGCTCAAAGAAGCTTTTACAATTGGGCTTACAAAACATCAATGATGTTTCACATAGATACCACCAGCGTGCAGTTACACAGCGGTGTGCATACAGTCCAAGATCTAGCAAGACTAACTGTGCAGTAGTAGACATAAATAAAGAGTAATATATATTTTTAGTTTATGCGCTTATCTACAGTGACGTTGACTGTTTGTTATTGCTAACAGGGTCTAGTAATTGCTGCCACATGGTCTAATTGTCATACAAAGAGTAACCGCTGTCGAGGTGGGCTGGATGACATACTCTTATTATTTCACTATCTTTGTTATCCACAGCAATTAAATTCTATAAATTATACCAGTTTAACTGACTAGACTCTAGACGGTGCATCATAGGTTTACTTTAATGATACACCTTATTGACCTCACAGTGCAGTTTAACCCAGTGATACTTTTTGCTGGCCTCTCAAAGATGGAGCTCAAAGATGGTGGTAATGAAATAGCATTTATTAAGGGAAAACATATTACTGATTTATTAAATCAAAATTACTGCCCAATATTTCACTAAATGTTTTATTTCCCCTTCCACTCCAAATGTAAATAATATATATGATCAAAAAAGTATATTATATGAAATATGTATATGAAAATGTATAAATAAAATAGTATGTATTTACGTAAAACCTATTACTGACTCATTAAATCAAAGTTGCTGCCTAACACTTGACTAGCTCTTTTAAATTTCCTTAACCACGAATCACGAATCATACCACTTTAAATGTATTAGTATACGGTGAGTTGGGTGTGTTCCCACACCTGGTGGGTAGAAATAGTGAAAAGATCAAACATTTTTACAAAGTACAGATAATACTCACAGCATCGAAATGTGTAATAAATTATTGTCTCTCGATGTGAATGAAGCTGTAACCTGATTAAGTCTTGTTAAATATCTTTTGGAAAGTAATGGATTTTTGTTTTTTTTCGATAACGTAAAAAAAAAAATGAGAATGAGAGAATGTTTCTTAGGCAGTTCAAACAACGAATTCAGGTCTGCTGTCTGCAGGCATGGAATTCTGACAAGAATGACATCAATAGTAATAGAATATACAGGAGTCTAAAACCCACGATTGAGTATGAAAATTATTTGTCAACGATTGAGTCACAGGGTCTTCGAAAAATACTAACTGAAATACGTTTCTTATAATTTTATGGTTGAGAGAGATGAACGTGCGATTGGTGAGTATAAATATGTTTGGTCTAATAGGAGTTCGTGGAAATTGCAATTCAAACTATTAATGTCAGAAGGGGAGAGTGAGTGAGTGTGAGAGAAAGTTAAAGAGTGTGAAAAAAAAACCAACGAGAAAGGCAAAGAGAAGTTATTTGTGTGTGAAAGAGACACAGAAAGAGTGAGAGAGAGAGAGAGAGAGAGAGAGAGAGAGAGAGAGAGACTGCAGTTACTAATTGTAGGTGTCGGTGATGCACATTTTGTTCTTCTCTCTCTGTCTTTTCATTTTTTTTCTCATTTTTCATTACTTCTGAATTGTTGTATGTTATATTGTAAACTGAAGAAACAAAGGGTTGACGAGTTCTTGTAACGTCTAGACATGTCATTACAAAGCCATTTACACTCATGGAATCTGACATGCCACTGTTGCTTGATTTTCCTTAAAAGCTGTTTTTTTGTAAAAATAGTTTTAACCGCCAGTTGTTTTCGATGTACTGAAATAAAAGTTCCGTTGTTTTCCTTGGTCAAAGCTCGCCCACTCAAAGAATGGATAAAGTTACTAGTGAAATAGATGTGTATTATTAGCGTTTCGATAGTGGTGTACTTACGTCATGAGTAGACATAAAGGAATGAGGTCTATAACCTTTATGTAACACTGACAGAAGTTTTGGAGATGAATGGAAAAGAATTGGTCGTATAACATTTTGACGTCAAGATATTTCGAGCCCTTTATTCATATACGGTAATTCACCATTTTACATATCAGATTTACTGGAACTTCAAACACCATTTGGATCAGTGCAGTCAGAAAATTCTGTCTAGTCTGAAGTACGAAAATTAAGACATAAACATTTTGGAGAACAATGATTTACATACGTTTGTTTTTTTAGGTTACACTTGCTCCTTATCACTATTTGATGTTGAATGTGATGTGCGTGTGTTGGTGTTGTATGTACAGCGGGCCTATGGCGGTAAGATGGTGATACGCCTTTATTGTACATTGCACCATACACTGGCCCATCTGTTCGGTACAGCCTACCGAAGCATAAAAAGTGCTCCTACAGTGAATATTTCCAAACAAATCTCTTAAGATACGCTTCTTTATCAAATATTTTTGGCCTCAGTATGCCCAGTGATAAAATTTTAATTTGTAGTAGTTATTATCTCAAAATGTTTTGGAGAACTATTTTTTTTAATTATTATTTTCATTTTTAAGGTTTGTAATGTAAAATATTGTGCAGTCAATCCATTTATATTGACCTGACTGTTTTCTGAAGTCAAGCAATTATCCTATGCCAAGCTCTTTGCAAAATCGCCAAGGTTTTAAATTTCTCTGAAAAGTGGCTGAAAAGACCGAAGATTAACACAAATAAGTTAGAGTCGGTAGACTCTTCTTTTATGTTATTCTGCCATCCTCAAAATACTTGGCAAAGGCGTGATACTCGATCAAAATTCCATCCCTTCTCTACTCACCATGTCACTCTGTATTTCTAACTCTCTCTCTTTTTCTCTTTCTCTCTCTTTCTCTCTCTCTCTCTCTCTCTCTCTCTCTCTCTCTCTCTCGCCTCTATCTCTTTCTTTTCTTTCCCTTCCTCTCTCCTTCCCTTTCTATTTCTTTTTTTTTCTCTCTCTCACTTACTCTCACTCTCTCTCCTCTCTCTCCCTATCTCTCTCAGCTTGAAAGAACACAAATGCTGTCAAACAAGAGGGCAGACAGGGGCGACAAGCTAACAGAAAGACATACTGACAGACAAACAGATAAGGTAGACAAATATCTCCAATCATTTATTTATGTAGGGTGATCAGTGGAGTATCAAATGATACCGGCTGAGAATCTTTGTCTGTCATAATTAAGAGAGGAAAAATGATAGTGAAATTTATGTGTTATTAAGATGCAAAGTATATATGTTTATATAAAAGGCACCAACATAATGGAAAATATAAACTTGATTTGATGTTTGGTTGTTTATAGAAGTTATTGGTGAATTGGAAGTATAATTATAGATTAATGGGAGAGGATTTCCGGATTCAGAATTTCTGTACCTGGGCAGATACGTGAACTGAGTAGCATGGCTTCACAACGAGGAAGACATCGAAGAAGAGGCACCACAGCCACTCATCAGGACAAGCTGACAAGATGGACAGAGAAGTATATGCTATGAGTCAAGGAATAATCTGTTCGGTGGCATTATGAGGTAATTTCTTCTTCATACAGCAATGATTGAACTGAAATGAAATGTTTATATTAAAGACTATCACGCCAGATAATCGTGACAGGACTCAGCTGAAAAGACGCTGAATTTCAATATGTCAGATCATATTTTTCAGATGTATAGTAGATCTATCTGAGGTCATTGTTGGACAATACCTTTTATGATTTCGTTCAAGTCAGTTGGGATCTTGATGACGTCGGCTGTGTTATGTGTGACCATTACCTTTAATGGTAAGATCTCTCTCTCTCTCTCTCTCTCTCTCTCTCTCTCACACACACACACACACACACACACACACACACACACACACACACACACACACACACACACACACACACACACACACACACACACATACACATAGAGAGAGAGAGAGAGAGAGAGAGAGAGATCGATTTGCATTACACGTTATAATATGCCTTATTTAGGGAAATATGTCGCATTGCTTGAAATTTGGGAACTGAAAATGTGGTGTTTCGGATTTTTCTTCCAGGAATAATTAATGCTGTATCGAAGTTAATATTTCAGGAAATGGGACCAGGTTTCAAAGACAAATCAAAGTAATGACGTTATCAGGTGCAAAGTTATGAACTCTTTAAAAGGAAGTTTTTCTAAAGCTTTTATTTTCATTAAGTCCAATGGCCGTACGCATAATCCTTGCATAAATTAATGCGTTAACTGCAGTGAACACTACTGTAGACAAGGTGGAAACGGAGCACTTAGTAACAGAAGTGGGGAGTGAGCAGACGCACACATATGCTCACACAAAGTAGGATAAAGGGGAAAGTGCTTAAGAAGACAAATGCATAGAGAAAATGGAAGAAAGAACGAAAGTCATGTGGTGGGCATCGAACCCACCACCTCTGCGTCGGCACCCATCGCCTTGCCGTCAGTTTGGAAACAGATAGACGTCTATACACGACCACGCCGCCACTCAAAAAAAAAAGTGGCTTAGTGGCCGGGGTCTTTCCCGAAGCCGAACAGATGAATAGCAGTCATATCGCTTGGTACGAGACTCACACACACCACAAGAGGACAAATGCACGAGAGAGCATTCTTGAGCACTTTCCCCTTCATCTTACTTTGTGTAAGCATCTGTTTGCGTCTAACTCCTCCCCGCTTCAGTGAACACTACTGATGCGTTGGAAGTTTCCAGTGGTTACGACAGTGCGTAAACTAAGGTAAGAATTATGCTTACGGTCAAGGGTTCCTGTAGCCAGTTTCGCAAGATTTTAGAAACAACTTAGAATCGGTCTGTCAAATCATGTATGGGGGAGGAAAACTATTTGAGGATATTACCAGACGGTAACTTTGATGATGCCAGATATTTCTGAGATCATCTTGATGCTATGAAATTTGTCGCGTCGTATCAGATACAAAATGGCTGGCATTAGTTTTTCTTACGGAAATTCATTGTTACAAACTCCAGGACCGCGAATATCTTGAGAAACATCGATTCATTTACAAGAGACATCTCTCAGAAAAGAATGAATGTATTTTCTTCTTTGCAGGCCTTACCTTGATATTCAGTGTATTGGCATGGCCAGATTATTACCTCATGTGCTCCTCTGACCAGGGAAACTCTCCGTTTCGAACTAACAATGGTCCAATCCACTGCCAGTCTCGTAGATAGTGACATTAATGCGAGCAGGTCATCTGTTACAGAACAGTGGTCCCATGTTTATCTTTGCGAGAGCTTCCTGGACTTCTTCCATTCTATCACATGTTTCCTACCAGTGTCTTTCAATGAATATCAGCAGTCTTTACTTTCTCTTTGCACCGTAAACATTTGAACAAATACTAACAATAAGACAGTCTGGGTCACGTTTTGCACAGTATATTTATTAGAAATAAACAAAACACAGACTGGAATAAAAAAAAAAAAGGCACCAGTCATAGTTTACACCTCAGATTATATCTTAAAAACAAGACTAACACCCCATTTTACAAATGGGCAGGCAGGCAACACACCAGGGGCGAAAGAATACCTAGCGCACCGAAAGGCATCATAGACGAATGCATTAGACTCCGTGAAAAAGTTGGACGACTGGCGAATCGGGCGGATTGAAAAGATCTATCGGAGATTGTATTTCGTTGCTATACACAGTCTTTTTTTTTAAAAAAAGGTTAAGAAAATAAAGAGGACTGATGTGTATAGTTACCTTTTGTGTATTTTTTCTACGAATTTAGGTGAAATCCGCATGTTTTTACGTTTCGTAGTTCTCAAGAAATCTGTGACACAAATTTGGCTGAAGCGTTTTATTAATATAGATACTTGCTTAAAGTAAATACGTGTTTTCAACATGAGACTATTACACGTAACGTTGTCCAAAAAGGCCACGAAACATCATTCTGTATTTTGTGCTCATTCTGTAGTAGACAACGATATTTAACGCAGAATTTGCTCCTTCCAGGAGCATGACCACACCTCCAAAGACTAACAGGACATTTTCGTATTCGCCGTTAATAGCAATCCGGGGCTCCATAATCATGGCGATAAACATAACACACAGAGGAATAAAACAGATAATGAATATAGAGGAAATCATCACCACCATCTTGGCCACTTTCTGGTCGCGTTCAGACATGGTGTCAGCGTTTATCTTCGCCGCATGTGTCAGTCTCCATTTGGTTTTCTGACGCAGTTTGACCACAAGAATAACAGTGCAGGTGACGATTGTAGCATATGCAGCAAAGGGACTGAAAACATTGGTGATACCATGAACTATTTGTTCAATCATGACACGGTTTTGAGAGTACACCGCTTTTAATATAGTTCTGTTCCTTTCAGAGGAAAATCCCCACGCAAGCCTACTGGATAAGTAGATTGGGAAGATTCCAGCAATGGAAATGATGAAGATGCAAATT
Source organism: Ellobium chinense (assembly GCA_033807755.1). Lineage (NCBI taxonomy): Eukaryota > Metazoa > Mollusca > Gastropoda > Ellobiida > Ellobiidae > Ellobium > Ellobium chinense. The sequence continues at coordinate 38,854 of JAWQUT010000790.1, forward strand.
ATGATAGCAATCACACGCTTCGGGGTCAAAATGCTCCCCACCTGAAAAGAAAATGGTCAAATTGTATGTTCAGATTTAGCCAGTCGAGCAACAATAACAATATTGAGGATTTCATGTGTTACCTCTGACTAACATTATCTCTTATTCTTGAAGTCCGAATGATGAAAAAAAACGAGTTTTACAACAACAACAACAACAACAACAACAACAACAACAACAACAACAACAACAACAAAAGTCGCCGTATCCAGATTCTCATAATACTATATTTGCAAACTGCAAAGTTTTACATTTTGGTAGTTCAAGGCATGGGTGTCGTGAATGTTTAAAACTATTAGTTCGTCTTTTGCCTTCTGTGTCAGACACATTCTAAATTATCTCTGAACTGATAGACCAACAGAGGGAGACACATTATTTTACGAGACAGTGCTGGACGGCTCGGTCTTAACCTGAACTGGATCAGTCCGTAAAACAAATTCATTCAGGAGGATTCGCTCTATCAGTGTCGACGACCCTACAGACCTTAAGTGGCATGGTGATACAGAGACATCTCTCCAGTGTGATAAGTGCTGTGATCCAGCTGGTGATACGAGTACACGCAATATGAGGCCATCCTGTTAAGATAGACTGGAGAGCTACGGGATCGAAAGGGGCGTCCACTTCTAGAAAAAGAGGACTCATGCAGAGACTTGCCCAGATCATTGTCACTAAACTGCCCAGGTCAGAGATGGCCAAACCTGGTGATGATTGAAAACAACACGCTGCGTATTATAGACAAATAGAATGGCTAAGTTCATAGAACAGGACTGAGGCAAATGCTAAACCGTACATGAGGAAACAGAGAACGAAAGATAAAATGGCAGTTGGATGTAGTGTAATTAGGTAATGAGTGAGTGTGCGAACTTATATTATTATAATATCTGTAAATTTAAGTGGAAGAATTCTCTGGAAAAGAAGACTTGCTTCTAAACGCCATAAATAAGGGCAGCTCAGCGATTTTAGTCAAAAAGACGTAAATTATTATTTAAAGGTAAAAACAAAACATTCAGAGTTCCAAGATGGCTTGGTAGGGCAAGGTCAAGAAGGCAGTGGAGAAAAGATCTTAAGGACATCTTGAATATTGCGGTTATAAATACAGGACGACTGGTAAAAACCAGAGGCAAGCAAAGGGCTCACTACATGAAACAGAAGTGAGTAAACGATGGCTTAATGGGCGCGTGAAAAAACCAAAAGATGATTTCGGGCATCAATAAATTCGCTCTGTATCTCTGCTTTACTTCATAAAGTGTCCAGTGTAGATAACCAGAAGTTTGCTTTTCCCATTACCATAATTTTCTTAAAAATCATCCGCTTTGAGATACACTGTGCATGACCGAGTGCTCAAATAAACCACTTACCTAAAAAACTGACATTGATTGCGTCCTTCAGATCAAGCTTGACATAGCAAATGATGTTAATGATATTTGCTCCCGTGCCTATTAGTGCTATGATCTCACACAAGCCGTACATTATCCAGGTAACAACCCAAGTTGCCTCATCACTGATGAGATCGGTTGTAGACTGAACAGTCGTGCTTTGAGTCTCATGTCTTGCAGCCGACTCAGGAGGAGTTGCCAGCGACATTGTTGGATACTTTTTAATTGATATCAGAGGAGCTGGGAGCTGAATGTGAGAGGACACATTATAGACTTTTCTAACAAAATAATAGTAACAGTCAGTGTTCCCTAAATATCTTGCATCGTTCTAACGCTGTGACACTCCGATGATTCTGAACCCTACTTAAGTATTAGAGTTACGTAAAGGAGATTGACAGCACATGGATTTAAATCAAGACCTTATCATGTAACTGTCTCCGGATTTAAGTGTCTTTCAATCCAGACCATTGTAATGGTCAGAGTGGTGTGCATAATGACTTACAAGACTTGGCGAATAAGTTTTGACAATCTTTATTCACATTAAAGGTTTCTATGCGCACCACTTATTAAATCTGTAATTTGAGCACAACAATGTTCATTGATTTCCACTTAATATAACTGTATTTACATTTGTGAATGTTCAGCTTGGAGCTTTCTAAGCAGAAATACCATTTCTACATTTTCACGTGGATGCTGCTTGGCGACAAACTGTTGAAATCAATGAGGATTTAATTTTAAGCTACGTTGGATCTTTTCATTTTTACGAGGCCACTGTAGGTAAACAGATTTTTGGATATGTCAAAATAGGTCTACAAGATCTAGATAGATACAGCGCTCAAAGGTTTTAAGACAATCAGCTATCCCTGTTGTTATTGCTTCTATGAAGAAAACCATAAGCTACTGTCCACATGAGATTGTCGGTAAGCTGACAGAAGAATTCAGTCTTTTTGAGAAATAATTATGCATAAGATTCGACATGAAGAGATCTGTATGAGAACAACCTGTTCATGGCCCAGCTGATGAACAAAACCTAATAGACCAGAGCTCAATACTGTGAGAATTAGCTTGCAGATTTCGGGATGACTGATTTAGGAAAATGGACAGATCTAGTCACCAGGGCTGAAGCTTGAACCAGCTTCTATGGTGTTCTAACCAGTATGCAAAAATACCGTGGATCAGTAAGAAGAAGACAAACCAGTTGGTTTGGAACCGGGCTTTGGATTATAAACGGACTTTGTTCCATATTTAACAACTTATGAAGATCTCTCATGGTCGATACCGAAGGATAATGCAGTGACTTCCATGTATAATACGGACCAGTCAAGATCCAGCTCAAAAGGCAGCGCCTAAAGATCGGTGCCTCAAAAGCACACTTACTGCACAACAATGTCAAGCCTTCACAAAACGATGGTCTTAACTCAAGTGTTGTTGTTGTTGTTGTTGGTGGTGGTGGTGGTGGTGGTGGTGGTGTTGTTGTTGTTGTTGTTGTTGATGATGATGATGTTTTTTGAAGGGTGACTCACTTAATTTAAACTCTCAGATCAGACACAATCCTATCCTTCATTCCTGACTCAGCACTAAGTGACTTTTCAAGTAACTATCAAAGACTGGCTGACAGAGAGACGCCTTTTCATAGCGTAACATTGTATGGCACTGTGAAATATATACTGTTGATGCAAATAAAGGCAGAGTTTATTTTTGATATTTTGTTTTATCATACTTCTTTCCAAAAAACGAAAAGGTACTTTCAGGAGCCTTTTAGAAATGGCCCAGAAGGGTGAAACTGTTTGTAAGCTGACATGTTTAAAGGATGCCAGCATATTTGGATGTTTTAGTATTATTCGTTTGCATATTGTCAAGTCATCGTCAGAACATCATGAGTTTTGTAATGCGCCGTTCACTACAAAGTGCCTTTTAGCCCCTCTGAATAATAATCAGGGGCCGAATGCACAATGTTGTCCAGTTGTGCGATCTGGCGATATCTACAAAAACTCACAATAGTCCAGTTTATATGTGCAGTGGCTATTTAATATGCCAAGAGTTCCTTTCACATATCGATTGAAAATTTATGAGAATTTGATTTTTAGCTACGTTGGATCCATTCTTGTTGCCACATTAAACGATATAAGTACTTATTGTTTATACAAGTTCGGACACCTCAGCAGTATATACATACATGGTGGAAGAAAATCGCATGTTCAATAGTCACAGACTGGGACCAAACTGATTCTTAATCGGGACATCTCTATTGACCACAAAACAGCTACAAAACATTGGCAGTACAATACTTCCAAGTTCTAACTTAGCCGCCAACTGGTTTACAAGACATAAATGATGTTTTTCATAGTCACCACCAACGCACGAAGTTACAATCATTGTGCTTGTAGTCTGTGATGTAGTAAGACTATCGGCCAACTGTGCAGTTAGTAGACATAAGTAAAGAGAAGTTACTTATTTTAAGTGTATGCCATTATCTACGTTGACGGCGACTGTCCCTCATTGCTACCAAAGTCTAGAAATTGCTGCCACATGGTCTAAGTGTCATGATGAGTGTACATTGCTGCCAGGATGGGTTGGGTGACAGACTCAAATTATTCCATTACATTTGTGATCCTAGGCAATTAAATTCTATGAATTATACCACTTCGACTGACTAGACAGTGCCATTAAGTTTCAGTTTACTTTAATGATATCCCCTATTGACCTTACAGTGCAGTTTAAGTTTAACTCAATGATGATACACCTTGTTGACCTCTCAATGATGATACACCTTGTTGACCTCTCAATGATGATACACCTTGTTGACCTCTCAAAGATGGCTGTCATGATAATAGCAGGTATTTACTTAAAACCTATTAGCGACTCATTAAATTAAAATTATTGCCTAACATTTGGCTTACTTGTTTATTTCCTTGTCCATGAATCATATCAGTTCATATGTATGTCTAGGATAAATTAGATGTAGTCCCACTCCTGGTGGGTATACAAGTGAAAATAATAAAAATTTGAAGTCAAATGTTATAAAGTAGTGACAATACTTACACCAGAGGAATGTATAGAAAATTATCGTCTCTTCAAGTGGAGAATGAAATGTAAACTCTTTGAGTCTGGTTAAATATCTTTTGGAATGTAAAGGATTTGAGTTTGTTTGACAAAGGCAAAAAAAATGAGAATAAAAGGAATCTTTTTTTAGGCAATTTAAACAACGAAAACAGGATTGTTATCTGCAGGCATAGTATTCTGACGTGAATGACATCAGTATTGATAGAGTATATATAGGAATCTGAACAAAGTTTGGGAATGAATATTATTTGTCAGCGATTGAGTCACAGGGTCTTCGGAAAGCACTATTTAATAAACGAAAAGGTTCTTGTAATATTATGGTGGAGGGAGGTAGCTCGGGAAATGCCAGATTACTGTAGAACTGAAAGATCATAAATGTGTAAACCTTGGTATTGTCGAAGACGAATAGGTCTACTTTTTATTTTTTTTTAGAACGCCTGAGGTTTAAAATTATTAGAAATCAATCTCTACCCAAATAGGCTGTCCAAAAAGCAAGTCTCAGTATGTGAAGGCAGTGAATTAAATGGCGGTGGTGGGTGTGTGGAGGGGGAGGGGGAGTGAACTATAGTCCTGACTAAACTAACGGGAAGGCATTGTCACTGTGTTCATGACAAAGACCATGTTATTATGTTTAGGTTACAGACTCCTAATTGGATAAAAACAGGGTTTGATCATAAGCCTTAGGAAAATAATGAAAAACTATCCTTTGGACAGATTATCCAGACCGGGCCCTAGATTTGTGAATCTGCCTGCGAAGTAGTTTGCATTCTTTCCTGATTTTGTAAATTAAACCTGAAGTTTCGGTCATTTAATTCAGTTATTCACTTCGGTTTCGGTGTGGCTTTTTGTGCGGAGTACTTGTCGTTAAGGAAACTTGTTTAAAGCTTGTTTATGCCTTTCGGTGTATCATTTCGTAGCTCGAAAATAAATGAAGGACCTATATTTTAAACAGTATTTCGAACAAGATCATTGAATGCCGCCAACGTTTAAAGAAGACTTCTATACAGATCGCCTTAAGCCACTCCAAATAATACGATGTAGTAAGATTAATGCATAATTGTCCGGGTAGCAGACATAGATAAGGAAAAATACTTATTTTCAGTTTACGCCATTATGTAGGTTGACAGTGACTATTTCTTGGTGTTAACAAAATCTAGCAATAGATGTCAGATGAATGTTTCAAGTGTCATCATGTAGATAATAAATTGCTGAGTACAAAAACAGAATGCTATACATGCGTGCGCTGTTCTATTATATTTGTGAGCCACAGCAATTAAAATCTAAGACGGACTAGACGGTATGATTTAACTTTGAGTATACTCCTTGCTGACCTCCCAACGATGAAGCATAAAAACAGTTGCCATGATATAGCGTGTATTTAAGAAACATAAGTCGCCAAACTGATCAATCGAAATTTAATTATTGCCTACCGACTGACCTACTTCTTGATTTCCTCTTCCGTGGCATAAATAAATCTGTATTTGTAATGGTTTCATGGTGGTGTATGTCAAATTTAGACAAAAAGAATTGAAGTCTACTATTTATCTACAATTCATAGCAGTTCAGCAGCTAGTTGGAAACGGATTGATCGTTCAACTTTGTTGAACCTAGGGTATTTCAAAGTACATTATTCTGTAGACACATAAATAATCCTAATACGATATGCCATCATTTCAGATTTCAGATTTACTGGGACCTTATAAACCATCTAGATATCTCTTTGGTGAATATAATAAAATAACAAGACGGGACACTGTTGTCAGCCGCCTTATTAAAAAAATTGTCCACGACCTAGGTTTGGTGCCCCCTTTCGGAAGAAAGGTTACAAATTTGTCTATGCTTACGCTTGATAGTCATTTGAAATCAACTAGTTTATGGGGGCGAGGCCTTGTCGGCCTCCTTTCTGTATAAAA
>JAWQUT010000790.1:45428-87002 GCA_033807755.1 Ellobium chinense
TCTCTCTCTCTCTCTCTCTCTCTCTCTCTCTCTCTCTCTCTCTCTCTCTCTCTTTCTTTTACTAATAGGAACACTAACATGCAGGCATACACGTACGCAGACAGGGACGAAAAATGATAAAAAGATATACTTGACAGTTCATGTCACTACTTTAGTAGCCCTTGTACAATTTTAATAGGGGCAAACAATACAACAAATATACAAAACACTGAATACACAGTTTATGAAATTAAGTCAGATGGATACAGGTCGACAGACAAAACAGACAGACATCTTATTTTAGTCAGTTATGTGGCAGATGTGCTCTTAATGCATTGATGTAACAGGTTTCCTCTGATTAAAATTTGGAGTAATTTTTTTCTGTCTGTTAGGCTTTCTTTTCACATACTAATTGTCTGGAACTTATCTGCATTGATGGAGGGCAGATAAGATGAAATTTTAATTATAAATTATTTCATACACTCGAAAATACTTAATATAAACTGCCCCAGACACACTAAATCATAATTCACTATTTTGGAATATCCATGATAAAGAAAAATAGTTAGGAGGACAGGCTGTTACCCGTGGCGCGTCTCATTATAGTTAACAGTACTAAGGTTCATACTTCGGTTAGTTGGAACTTATATGATGGCTGGCTTTGTGTTGAGTAACCAGCAACAGGGATGACTCGTGCGGAACTGAACTATTGCAAGTGAGAGAGAAAGAGTGAGTGAGAGAGAGAGAGAGAGAGGGAGAGAGAGACATTGTCTTAATCCGATCAAAAAATGGAGTGGTGTGCGATTAACAACAGAAATGGACGTGTTTTGCGGATAACTTTCGATGGAATTTTGTAGTAGGCATAACAAAATCTACAACTGTATATTATGACCTGCAAATCCTTTCGTAATATCGCTAGTTTTATATTAAATGTTTTCGTGATAAACATGTTGAAGTTTGTTTGTATGTTTGTTGTTTGTTGTTTTTTTTCGTTTGTTTCTTTCTTTGTTTCTTTGTTTAGTTACTAATTAATTTTTTCTTGACAGCCCAGGTCTACACACCGTCCTATATATTTTTCTGTGAACTTCGTCAACGTATAGCTTTCATCCGCTAAGTGGCGCCAAGTGTCCCGTCATATTAATTTATATCTTTAATCATATGCCCCGGGCGTGAGTCGCCCGTCAGGCTCAATCCTTCAAAGAGTAATATAATACTAGCTAACGACTACCCGGAAGTAGATGTTCTCGATGAAATTAACACGAATCTTACAACTTCTGAAACACGACACAGGCCTGGCTTAACTGGGCAGGTGACCAGTGGTCACTTAGATGTCATTCATCATCTTCGACTCACGATGGCTCGAGGGCACTGAAAAAAGAAGGCTGTTCCTTGTCCAGTTTAAAAATAGAGGGGGGCGTGTTATGGTGAAGACTTGAGAAGAGATGCGTCTCATCTTTTAGATTTAGAGCAGGTAGTCTAGTTCTTGCTGATTAAATCCGCTTTAGCGCAGTGTCCAGTAACCTGAAGCATTAAGATTGTCAGTTTTCTTGCTTAGAGCTAAGAACACTACAGTCGTAGAAACACACCTAATTCATCCGTCCATTTGTCCATCCATCCATCCATCCATCCATCCATCCATCCATCCATCCATCCATCCATCCAGTCAACATAGAAATATAACTAATTCATCCATTCATCCATTTGTCCATCCATCCATCCATCCACCCATCCATCCAACCAACATGGAAACATAACTAGTTTATCCATTCATCCATTCATCCATGCATGCATCCATCCATCCATCCATCCATCCATCCATCCATCCATCCATCCATCCATCCGTCCATCGGATTGTCCAACCATCCGTTGGTTCGTCCGAAATTTCATCTATTCATCTATTCATTAATCCAACCGACCGTCTGCTTGCCATTCTGCCTGTGCCTGCCCGCCTGCCTGTCCAAGCTAAGGACCCAATCGAAAGGAAAGATTGTAAGAGCTACAATCGTTGTTATGCAGATTAAAAGAAGGAGAAAATACGTTTATTCATGATCGACAATGGGAACAACATAGACTAGATCTAGATGTGGAGAAGCGATGCACAATAAAAAATAATAATATGACATTTCGATATTGCCATCAGAATTCTGGTAACCTACAACGATAGCAACAGCAAGACGCAGGGATAACAACTGTAATTTAAAACAACGAGGAGCAAAAACAGCGTCACATGTTTTTTGCCAATTCTCTACTACGTTGCTAGCTTGCTTGCTTGCTTTGGTTGGTTGGTTGGTTGGTTGGTTGGTTGGTTGGTTGGTTGGTTGGTTGGTTGTTGTGTTCACTGGTTGGTTGCTTGCTTGCTTGTTTGTTTGTTTGCTTGCTTGCGTGCATTCTTACTTGCTTGCTCGCTAGGTTGGTTGTATTTATAGTATCCTCTCCCTATTCGGAGAGCTAGAAAATTCAGTCATAATTTCCCCATTTGAAGAACATCAGACATGAGTTTGTGATGACTGTTTATTACGTTTTAGCTTTTGGTAGTCAATTTTTACCCTCCTAGATGAGTCCGATGGCACGAGAAGGGTGGGGAGAGTATACTCCTGTCAATGTAAGATCATGGTATTGGTACATGCTACAATGTAGAGACGCTGTAAAAACGAGTAACCATCGAGGTTTATCTAAAACTAACAGGATGCTTCTGGTGTTAAAATCAGTAATAGTTATCTAATTTCTGTCTAATGTTCGTGTACTGAGTTAAAATGGGATCAGAGAAACTGAAAATGATGGATAGGGGAATTAGCGAACCAAGTGCATGTCGTGATACGGAAGCCTCAAGAGTAGGTCAACGTGAATAAGAGTGTAAGAGGGTGGAGCCAGGGTGGCTTTGATTGACATAGCACGCTAAACATGGAGGTCGTGTGAAGTAGCGATTCATGTGATTGGAGGACTGGAAAGAGGTCAGTGTATTACGAGATTAGAAAAGAGGGGCGGAGATAGAATGCGCTTGATTGACACTTAGGTTAAACTACAGAGTCAGAGTGACGTCAGACATTTCGTAGTCAAGGGAGAATGAACCCTGAAGGTATTACTGATAAAGGAAATGAGAGGGGTATATTGAGATAGAGGAAANGGGGGGGGGGGGGTGGATAAGGAAGGGGAGAAACAGATGACCTCGATTTAATATGTCTATCTTTAATCAACATTCGTGATAAAGCCTTTGAGCTGTCAGCATGAATGAGGGAAGGGCAGGAGAAGGAGGAGGGGGAACTAAAAGAGAGAAGAAGTGGGTCATGGAGTATCCCAATGTAATTTTGACTCAAGGTTCTCTTGCCTATCCCTGCCTTCTAACTCTGATTGAGCTCCTCAGCTCATGCTTATGAAAGCCTTTGTAAAAAATATTATCCATGTAGTAGACATAATATCAGATAATGGCTACATTACTGACTGCCAAAATTAATGTATTAGGCTACTGCTGCGCTTGGCCAGATTGAAAATGTATTCTGATATGGCATTTTTTGTCTTGAACCCCTATGTTTAAAACTTCTATTATTTGTTCAGTTGCAGAAACTGTCTCAGCAAACAAAGTGCAAGCGTAGCTCTAGGCTCTAGATAAACCCATTATGCTCTCTGTCACTCATCACTAGTTAGTACACCACTGTTAGGAATGTCACCCTTCGTTCCTGACTCTGACCCATCACAAGCCCATTTATAGAAGAGGAAATTAATTTAGTTATGCAAAACAGCTTATTCCTCTTTCTCATCTGAGATACTTATGACTTAAAACATAAATGGTACAAAAATGGCATATAATATATCACTCTAATGTGTAAAAGATGTAAATATATCACAGTTCATTAATGTGAGTGTGAAATTGAGAGAGAGAGAGAGAGAGAGAGAGAGAGAGAGAGAGAGAGAGAGAGAGGAAGGGCAGAATGTGAATTGCTTGTTGAAATTATTGTTATTCTGCTCATTTACAGCAGATAGTTGTCTGAGCTCAATAAACATATTGTTATTGTTATTGTTATCACTGTTATTGCTAGAGAGCTCTGAATGGGCATCAGTGATGCTGACCATGAATCTAGATTAAAAACTCAAAATTAGGAGATTGCGGGCACTTGATGAGGTATTTTCAGTTACGCCTCGTGATCAAGGGATTGCTAGGATATTTTGATAAATGACGAGCAAGCATGCATGAGCAGAGCATATAAACAAACCAACGTGTGAGCAAGATTTTCTAGGTCACGTAATTAGGTATTTTCAGCTCCATCACGTGACCTAGAAAATCTTGCTCACACGTTGGTTTGTTTACATGCTCTGCTCATGTATGATTACTCGTCACTTATCAGAAATATCCTAGCAATCCCTAGATCACGTGGTGTAACTGACACGTCTGAAAATACCTCATTGTAAGTCTCTTTGAGCAATTAAATAACGTGTTCTCCTCGAACCATACGAACGTTCCGAGATGGCCAAGATTAGTTCGTAGCTTTGTTGCCATGATGGCGCTCAAATTACCCGTATGTATGGTTTATTGTGGAGGTTTCTTAATTTAGATTTATCATAATTTGAATCTTTAGATGAGAAAAGGTGATTTTCTTTTGCAGACCACAGACCTGCATCAAAGATATCCACTTAAGCCATTGAGAAATGCTGCCTGCGACATTTTCTCTTTTTATAGAGTCAGTGCTGCATTTCATTACTATAGGAGCGTGGTTTCATTTTATACTTTTTTTTTTTCATGATCTCTCCAAAGAACAGATTTTATATCCTACTATAGTTTTGGACTTTTTACCTATCAAGCTACTAACCTGAAACGGAAATTGGGGAAACGGAAGGAAGATTACAGGTAGATGATGTAAACTGTTACCAAAGATAGGAAGGGCACAAGAACAAGAAATTAAGCCATGTACTGTAAGACATAAAAAGGTTGCTCGTTGGAGGTGAAAATGATGCAACATATCGGAATGCGTGGAACAGGAAGGACACGTATACGAAATATTGATACAAGAGGAAGAGTTGAGATGTGGTGCTGAGCGATACTTCGATTTTTTTTTAAATCGCATTACTGATTACTAAAATTACAGATATTCGAGTTATAATCCTTTGAACACTTTTGAAAGGTTTCTAAAATTGTGTCTATCGATTGTTTACATTTATTTTTTTGGGGGGTTGTTGTTGTGAGTAGGGTGGAGGAAGGGGTCGGGAAGGGGGAAGGGGGGCAGGCAGAGAGTGATATAGCTTGGATGCTTGCATGAGTGACGTCAGGTCAGAAAGAGTTTGGGAAATGGAAGAAATGCGATTTTATCAAATAACATTCGCTTTCTAGACGCCTAGTTTTTCTTGCAGTTTATCAAGTTTTCGCCCTGCTCACGCAGTAATCGGGCAGTAATCGAGTAACATCAGTGACATCGTCTAGTCATCTAGAATATAATAATCGATTACTTTCACCAGATTGCACACACCCCACCTTTAACCAGTCCATCCTTGCAGGGAATGTCGGCCATGTTTGGAGGAGGGACCAGGGATTAAGGATAGGCAGGCCGCGTGTCCCCGCGCCACTCCCCCCTAGTTTATAAATGTAGAACCCGCCATAGTGGCAGAGACTCGGCAGTTTTTCTCCCAAGGGAATTCTCTCCGTTATCTTGACAGCATGGCGGACAGAATGGTTCTCACACTTTGTGTCGCCGCTGTGCTGGTGGTGACGGTACGAGCCCAGGGTGAGTACTGGAGTTTACTCTGTGGTGTTGCTGCTGCTGCTGCTGCTGTTGCGGTTGCTGTCGTCGTCATTGTTGTTGTCAGCGTTGCTGTTGTTGTTTTCCTTCTTCTTCTTCTTCTTCTTCTTCTTCTTCTTCTTCTTCTTCTTCTTCTTCTTCTCTGTCGTTGTTCCTGATGCTGCTGTCATCTTCATCTCCGTCGTCGCTGTTGTTGATGTTGTTGTTGTTGTCGTTAATGATGTTGTTGTTACTCTTCTTCTTCCTCTTCGTTTTCTTCTTCTTCTTCTTCTTAGTTGATGCTGCTGCTGTTATTGTCATCTTCATCTTCTTCTCCTTTTAACTGTGTGCCTTGTGCTTGTTTCGAAGACATAGATTTATGAAGAGGGGTATTTTATATCGAACCCTAGACCTTTAGATTCTGAGTCCAACAGCAACCATGTGGCCACGCTGGATTAGATCCCATTCATTCTGTTTTCCACGTAGCTCTTATCCCCCTTGCTCCTCCTATGCATTCAGGTTTGTGACACCTATTAGAAGGGCAAATCATCATTGCGTACAACCCAATTAATCCGCTAATATATAAAACCCCCCTTTTTTGGGGCCCTACCAGACAGTGTTAGGGTGTAGAAATGTGTAAAATTACCTGTGATCTAAATAAAGCATCCAATTTTAAAGTTTCAGGTACAATTTGAGCCTTCTAGATAAAAAAATGAAATGTGTAGACCTAGGTATTCGCACGCGGTCAAAACCAGCCAAATAAAAAATTGGGGACCAAATCAGAATTTGAGGTGATCTTTTTCGAAAGACATTTGTGAAAAATTTTGGGCGTTGACCCCCCTTTTTCTTCCCGTTAAAAGATCGGGCAAAAGAAGTACTTTAACCTCCATGGAAGAAATTTCCCCANAGGTTTGTGACACCTATTAGAAGGGCAAATCACTCATTGTGTACAACCCAATTAATCCGCTAATATATAAAATACCCCTTTTTGGGGGGCCCTATCAGACAGTGTTAGGGTGTAGAAATATGTAAAATGACCTGTGATCTAAATAAAGCATCCAAGTTTAAAGTTTCAGGTACAATTTGAGCCTTCTAGATAAAAAAAATGAAATGTGTAGACCTAGGTATTCGCACGCGGTCAAAACCAGCCAAGTAAAAAATTGGGGACCAAATCAGAATTTGAGGTGATCTTTTTCGAAAGACATTTGTGAAAAATTTTGGGCGTTGACCCCCCTTTTTCTTCCCGTTAAAAGATCGGGCAAAAGAAGTACTTTAACCTCCATGGAAGAAATTTCCCCAAATCACAGTGGTATATGTAAAATAACACAAAATGTTAATAGGGCCAACAGAAGAAAAAACAATAGGCGTCAAAGACCTTCATCACATATATCTAATCTAAATATACTCGTATAATTATAATTTGAGTATCTACCCAAGAATTTGCCTCATTCATTCACCAGGATTTATAAAGATCTCCAAATCAGATTGTGCTGTATTGATTTATGAAAATATATGGAACCAGAGCTGTAGACTCGAAGTCAAATGACTTGGACTCGAGTCTGACTAGAGTCACCCAGTGACTCGACTTGACTCGACTTGCTGAAATTGCGCTTGTGACTTGGACTCGACTCGACTTGCTGGAAATTTTCAAATGACTCGACTTGACTTGACTTGCTGATGGTGGTGACTTGGCACAGCTCTGTATGGAACGGTGTGGGATTAAAGATCTCCGGGTACTTTTTTATTCCCCCCTGAACTGTTGTTCTATTTCTATAGTATAGCATCTAATAACAGCAAGTGTTTCATACAACTCGACATCTGTACCCAAATATTACACAGTGTTCTTTATCATCGGGGGTGTTTCAAGGGGAGATATAAGCCGAAAATAATATGGTATTCTGGAAAGAAGGTGCATAACCCCATGGTGCGCAACTTTCTTTTGTCCGCTCTACTTTTTGTAGTGTACTTTCAGTAGACAACACCCTTCACCACAGGGTTCCCCGGGTAAGCCTGTCCCTCATATTTCTATCAATCATTCCGCTCGTTTGCCTTCTGCTCTCCATCTCATTACTTTCCACCTCAACACTGCCTTGGCCATTATGGTTTGTGAGTCGTATTCAGAAATTGAGACCGTCAAGCCTAAGGTTTGTGTGTCTGATTCGCGGGCCTAGCGATTTACATTGTAGTGTCCTTGGGAAAGGCACTTCACTTCCATTTCCCCACTCGACTCAGGTATACATCAGTATCTGGGTTTAGAGCTGTGGGGAAGGAGGGGGGGCGCTGCACTGCTGACAACCAGCGATGCCTTTGCTACATGTTTCATTTGCAATACGATGTATTTACATGTATGGTATGTATTGCTCTATATGTTTGTATTAGGAATGAGATCTTCAGTATTGTATGACATTGTAAATCAAGTTCCCTACGGGAGCTAAATAAACGTCGTCTTTTTATTCTCATTTTTTCATAATTTTTTTCTCCTTTTAATTTCTCTCCCCAGGATTCCCCGGAGGATTTCCACAGGTGGGCCGGTTGCCAGTCCAAGGAGGTATCGGTCCGTCTGGCGTTTCAAACTTTCCAGCCGGCGGCGGGTTTGGTGGCTATGGCGGTGGTTATGGTGGAGGTTTTGGGTTTGGACCTTCGGTAGGTGCTTCTAATTCTCTATTATAAGGTTACAGACCTGTAATAGGATTTAACCCTTTTTTCCTCTATGGGCTATATTAACATTTTGAGCTGCCTCTGAACCCAAAGTTTTAGCTTTCACCCAGACCCATACCAGACTAAAGCTCATTATGTGGCCCAAATTTTAAGACTTACCCAACCCTAGCAAGCCCATTGAAATTTTGAGCTTGGTTGCTATTTGTAAACAGACCCTACATTTTTCACTGGTCAATGCCAAACCCCTCCTCTTCCGCCTGAGCACACCCTTGAGCTGGCAGTTCCAGCCCAGGGCTAAATAGTGCCTGGTAAAATAAAGTAAAATGGACACAGATTCCCATGATATCAAAATTTCCCCCCTGGAGCCCTTATTACTGGAAGCAGGGCATGCCAAAAGAGGGAAAAGGGGAGATGAAATATACCCCCTAAGTTCTAGGACCACAAAGTGAAAGTACAATTACAGGCCTGTAACCTAAAAGAAAAAATAGAAGTTCAAATTTGTGACATCCAGAACGCCAAGAAGGTGCCGTAGAACACAGTCAAACATTCACAAAAGACATGTTGTTAATTGTAGTTGTGTCTTTTGGGTGTTTGGCGAGTGACTGAACCGAATGAAGTCAAAGAAAGCAGTCGTAATTTGTAATGATTTCTCCCCATGATGCGGCACTAGAACGCCATTGAGATGCGCCCAGCAGCGCGCGCTTCTGAGCTTATGGGGAAAGTGGGAGACAAAACATAGTCATTTGTTGTTTCAAAGTTCTTAAACATTTGGATCGGGAAAGTCGCATCACTACTGTGTTAACGATTTAGAATTTAATTTTATTTGCAAGGATTTTATTTGGCTGTTTAGTCACCACGATCCCGTTCAAGGAAGTGGGAACAGACTACTGCTATAATACAGTTAAGAAGTAGGATTTATGTAACGCCCATGCATTTCATTGCTAACCCACTTACAACCAGGAAATCTGATATGGCATCATTTCTAGAAATACCGACAACCACAAAATGTCAAAATGTTTAGGACTATTTGCAGCTCCTGTGACCATATGTACAATCCATTCATTAGTAAACGTATTGCGTTAATTGTCTTGAACAATACTGATGTTTTCGGAGTTTCCCGTGGTTACCGCAGGACGTTTACTAACTTAAGGATAATACAAACGGCCACTAGTCATGATTGGTGGTGACGCGAGTTAGCGCGGCACGCTGAGTTGATAGCTGGCAGTGGCGCTGGTTGAAAAACAGTGGAGAAGCCAATCAGTGGTTAGTTGATTGGTGGTCATGCGCCACAGGTAAGCGTGAGGTTGGTAACGGGACTACGTCTGTTTGGTGCCTGCAAGTGGACAAAATGAGAAGCAACTCTCCTTTCTTGTACTTTGTGGGCAGTCCTTGGCAAAGGGTACGCTTTGGTTGGTGCGCGCCAGTCATAAGGAGGAAGGGTGCACACCTCCCGGAAGTGTGTTAGAAATATGCCGCATTTTGTGCAAAACCAAAAGAAAAAGCTCAGCAACATCGCCGCAATCATCTACGGTTTCAAATTTCTTAGTGGAAATATAGTAATTATCAGTGGCATTTATGTCGGAGGAGGATGCGGCAAGAATCAATGGTGGTTTATGTGCTAATGAATGAGGCAAAGATATAAGTAAAGCAAACACCAATCGCAAGTCAGGGCATTGTTTCCTTTCGCTTCCGCATCAGTCGCAGGCATCTTGGCTTGCCTAAAGACTAATTTATATTTCCTTTGCTAAGGAAAGGGAGTGGCTTCCTATTTTGTTAAATTGCAGAAACCAAACAATCCCAGCCCAGCTCTATTCTCTCTTCTTTCCTCGCCTCCGTCTCTCACTCCCTGTTCTCCTTTCTTCCATCTATTCCGTTCTCTTCCAACAGGTGATGACGTGCATTGCCAAAGACCAACAGGATCTGAACAGTCAAGTTAGGCTGACCATCACTGCCACCGGCAGAAGAGGCGGCATCGGCGGTGGCGTCGGCGGTGGCATCGGCGGTGGCATCGGCGGTGGCATTGGCGGTGGCATCGGCGGTGGCATCGGGGGTGGAATTGGAGGTGGCGGTGGATTTCCTTATGGCGGGATAGGAGGTGGCCTAGGTGGTGGATTGGGCGGTTTCCCTGGTGGAATCGGAGGCGGCCTCGGTGGCGGGATAGGCGGTGGATTTGGTGGAGTAGGTGGACTCGGTGGTGGATTGGGTGGATTCGGCGGTGGGTTGGGTGGACTCGGCAGTGGCTTGGGTGGGCTCGGCGGTGGATTGTTTGGTGACGATCTGTTCGATGATGATCCATTCGACGCTTTCGATGATGACCTGGACGAGTTCCGCATCGACGGCACTTTCATCCCCAGTGTGGCTGTCAACAAGGCCGGAACCTACTACGTCGTCATCACCCGGTACGGCCGCACCGCCGACGGATGCAAAGGCGACGCCCTCGGACCCATCTACAGCAAAGGCTTCCCAGGTCCCTACAATAACCCTTACGGACAGAGCTTCTGGGGAGGCGGCGCTCAACCTCTGGGCCAGCTCGCCAACCCAGCCATTGTCGGAGGCGCCGCGACCATCTACTCAACTCACATCTCCGGGGTCAGCAGGAACAACCTTCTAGGCAGAGGCCTCGCGCTGTGTAGAAATGTCAACAATGGCCGTTGCACGGGCTACATCCCATACTGTTGCACCATCCAGCGAGACAGCTTGTCCGCCATGGAGCTCTTCGTAGATGATGACCGCGGTGATGACTTCGATTTCCCACTGAATAGTGGGGCAGGAGTTTTCTCCCTTGACGGAGGGCTCGCGGCAGGAGGTGCCCTGGGAGGTCAGCCCACTACTGGTGGCCTCACGGGGGCCGTTGGGGGTACAGGCGGGGGCCTTTTCTAGAGTAACCAAATTAACTTAAATTATGAAATATTTAACAAAGAGAGGACAAAATGAACACAAAAAAAAAGAGGGGCTGATAATGAAATAAAATCAGTTATGTAAAATTAAGGTCGTGATCAGTACTAACCAGAAATGCTGGTGTTATTCCACCTATAAACATGAAACCTTTGTGGTTTAACTAACACTAATAGTCGCACAGAGTCAACTGTTAACAAGGAAAAAGTGCAGCCGAATAAACAGGAAATTAGAAATCAGTTTTTCTGGATAGGTGTTCAAACACAATATCTTAGCCATTTCATAAATACAGAAGATCAGCTCTATGCAATTCCACAAAGAGATAGTTTAAAGAACTGTAAGAAAATCTTATGAAACTGAGATAGAGTAAGTTCGCTAAATACACTCTAATGAAGGTACATCTCACGATCTTTAAGACAAAAACGGCAGAAGAGAAATTTCACTCGTTGCAACTAAGTACAAACCTAGAATGCGAGTTATACGAAAAAAAAATTCAATCAATATGAAGACTTCATGTTAAATATAAAGTATATTTTTTTTTTAAGACGACAAACATGCAGCAGGAATATCGTCGGGGGATGGGACGGGGGGAGAATCAGTTAAATTCACATCCTCTGAATATTGGCAATGCTTATGATTACTTCCGTTCCCTACATCCTTCTTACAAAGGCAGGTCCACTTTAAATCATGGAAAAAAACTGAAGGATTGTAGTGCTATCGGGAAAATCACAGAAAATAAACTCAACACTGGTAACTTCAGAATCGGAGTGAGAGCTCTGCTTCATTTGCTGACATGTCTTAGTAGTGTAACTTTGAATACTTAACGAGTTTTCCTCTGTCTTTCATTTCAAGGGGCAGAATTATTTCTGATACAATCGGACAGAGAAAATAGTTAAAGGTAGAGTAGACTGGTAGGGATGTAGAATATCAAAGATGGACAGACAGAATAGAATAAGAATAGGCCAGACTGAATTGTTAGCCAATAAACTACAACCGCTTTGAGCTGCCATATTATTTCAAAGCGGATCTTCCACTTCGGCATTCCAAATTAATATGTAAAGACATCAACAATGTTACAAAACTGAATCATACCTTGGGCATCAGTCGTGTAAAGAGAATAATAATAACAGTAGTAACCTGCAGACTCACTGAAACTGCACTGTTGGTCCTGACCTCAGCGCGGCACAGTATTGTTGGTCAGGTCAGTGTCCATCAGCTCCATGGCAGAATGGCATTGTTGGTCACGAAAGTGTCATTTAGCTCAGTGACAAAATGGCAATCGTGTATGGGGAGTTTCTGTCTTTCCTCCAATGAAAACCCACGCCCAGGGTTGTCGCTCCGTACATTGCTGGAGCTTGTTCAAGTCGCTGTTTGTCGTCCGTCATGAAAAATGTTCTTATAGCCAATATCATTGAGCGTTTTCCCCTGCTAACTATTCACGTAGTTCAGCATTCACACTTGCACGTTCATTCAAAATATTATAATCCCTGTTTAACACAGTATTTATATGTATATCGATCTGTGGTTTGTCTCCGTTGAATTTTCGTTCGTAACGTAATCCACTTGTATAGGAGCAGACCCTGTCATAATTCTGTAGCAGGCGTTAGGAGGAATTTTCCAGGAATACAGAATAATTTCCTCAAGTAGTGCGA
The DNA here is from genome assembly GCA_033807755.1 of Ellobium chinense. Lineage (NCBI taxonomy): Eukaryota > Metazoa > Mollusca > Gastropoda > Ellobiida > Ellobiidae > Ellobium > Ellobium chinense. The sequence continues at coordinate 58,318 of JAWQUT010000790.1, forward strand.
TGCCAGACATGCCAGTCTATCTGCCCGCCGGTGAACTTTCTTGAAACCCCTTAGTTCATGCAATGCCGCGACTGACGCTCACTAAAATTCTTAAAATCAAACATAGCTCTGCGCTTGGCACTTCTTTGGGCGAGGCTTCTTTTCAGTGCCGTTCTATGAATGTTCATAGCCTTTAGCGTGCAGTTTAAGAAGCCCGTGTTTGATTATTTCGCGTAAAATGTACCCCCACGATACGATGTAATGGGCAATGCCAGGTGGTAGTTTGGATCTATCTAAATACTCCCAGCTTTAAAAACAACCCGGAGTTTGAATAACATACGGTAAAGTATATCCTATCCTGCAATCAAAATAGACCCCTTTATTCACAATTGCACGGTTAAGAGAGACTATGACCACTGCACGTCCACCGATGCGAATTTAGACCGGGGAATATTTAGATGAGAAGCAAACTGCTGCCACCTGGGGGGTCAGTGAGCATTGTAACAATGCTAGCGGTTGTACAGTCACCACGGGCGAGGTGAAATAGCGGGGCTAGTTCCTAGAGAAGCGCTGTTATCATTATTCTCTTTTTTTCATGACTACAGTAGCTACTCATGAAGTAGGTCTACCATTTCTGAACTAAGAGACGGTTATCGTCTTTCGTACTTTAGATCTATTTGAGCATGAGTCCCAGAAAGATTCGAGCAAACGAACAGTTCGAAATCAAGACCCTCCTTAGACAAAAGCCCATGAACAAGAAGGTAAAGTTATTGTATGGTCAATATTAAGAGTAAGAATACTGAAGGCATGCCTCATGGGCTGAGGCAAAGACCGCAATAAATGAGTCAGTGAAGATGAAAACGACAGTCCGTCTTTAATGCCATCATTTCTGTAATGGAGCATAGGGAATATCAGATTGCTTCATGAATGGTCCTAGACCTCAAGTAGAGCAATTCACATTGCCAGCTGCATGGGGTCCACCAAAAAAAAAAGCAAGACTTAAAACAGGAGTAATGAGACAAGAATAAATCAAAAGTGTCTTCCAGTTATTAATTCATTTAAACTTAAATGGCAAGTCTCCTGATATAAAGTTTTACGATCATCCGCATTCTGTCCATTGCATTCTCAACTACCTCTTGAAAGCTTAGACATCCTTAATTAAGTTTCAATTTCAACACAGCTGATTAGCAAACTATACAGACTTTATCAGTGTTAGAAAGCAGTATTTACTACCAATAAGGTGATGGTATATGGGATTATATTTTGCTTTAATGCATTGTGACCAATATCAGGTTTTGAGTGTTATACAGAGTTTTGAAGGTAGAAGACTAAAATGGAAGAAACTAAGTTGGGCTTGAATCTCGCGTGAGACATAAATCAAATGTAATTTTTATTGAGATGATTAACTTTAAATACAGTATTGTTGATTTTACGCCATTTTATGCCATCATGTTTTCATTCATTTACATCAAATTTACCTCAACAACATCTTTCGTTCATTATTAAACATCTCCAATCTAAATAAAGAATTCGCTTTAAATACATTATAATTGTATTCATTTGGTAAGAGGTTCTTTCAAGCTTAAAGCACATTGTTTTCAAAACTTCTTTCGTGTCCATCATCTTTCTGTATTAAAATGTGTTGATTTTAATTGTATAGTGGCATTAAAAAACACTTGTCGCTATAATTATGTCTCACTTTGCTGTATATTATAAATAATCCTATCACTTAATTACCTTTATGATTATTATTATCATCATTTTCTTCAATCCTAATTTTTGCCGACTGATGATGCTTATTATGTACATAGAATTATGCCGATTGTATGCCATGTGATGACGTAATGTATATTTGATGCCGAACACCTGTCTTTCATTCATTAAACAAACACCATGAGTAGAGAGCCGAAACGAAACAAATTTGTTGGGTTTTTTTTTTCTCTTTTTCTGATTTTTTTATATTATCCCTAACCACTTGTATCTTCATCGATGATGATGTGGTGTTGGTGTCTGTGAGGATGCAGAAGGAATTGGTGGAGATTTGCAACCAAACCAAAACGTCCGCGGTGGGAAGTGGCCGCAATCTGGTTCTTGTATTATCCTGATGTTCTGGTAAAGCTTACCTTTGGTAAATGAGAGCATCTTTGAAACAGAAGTGAGGGTGAGTTTGCCTTGACTTGCGTCTGTAGACAGAAGGACCGCCGGCCTAATGCGCATGTGCGGAAACAGCAATCAGTTGTGTTTACATTAGAAAACGGGTCAGACATAAAATATCGAAAGAATAAGATAGACAGGGAGTAATAAATGTTGGGTCAACTGTGAATTTAGTCTAAACCTCAGCAATTACCGACAAATGTGGGATTGTGGATCAGTTTGATTAACACAGTGACTGTGCAACAAGACTGCACACATAGAAATCGAATTTCCAGATAATTTAGAGATGTAGACCAGATTTAGTCTAGGCTACCGGTAACCTACACTCACACGGCCTCGCTCGAGATCATGCAAACACAGCTGATTGCTTTCTCCGCACATGCGCAATAGGCCAGCTGACCTTCTGTCTGCAGACGCAAGTGTTTGACTGGCTTAGCTTGAACTATCCGCTCAATAAAATGACTGAGTCAGTGACTGTGATGATGGAAAACAAGAATACCTAAGTAAAGGGCTGAAATGATACCTTGTTATTGGTCTATTGTTTCCTTTGTCCTGGCACTTTTAGCGACCGGGAGCGTAGGTAGAAGGGGGTGAGGGTTTTACGGGGTGGAGAAAGGTAACAATGGAAAATCTCGAACGAAAGCAGTTAAGATGTTATTAGATGTTGTTTTTTTTTAATCCGTAAATAGGGCACTATATCACTTACTTGAGGGAAAAGAGAAAGAGTAGCCATGACACAAATGGCTATGTCGAAGGACAGCAACACAACGATAATGATACAGTTCATTTAGTCATAGACAAGTCATGGACTAGATCGATATTTCGACTAAATTGGTGCTGTTGTTAGANATTGGCTTACCGACGCACAGCCATTTTGACCCCTACCACTTAAGTGATCAAACATAAACACTATCACCAGCCGCAGGCTGTGATGGAGAGGTTGTTCACTGGGGTACACCTCGTTTCATCGACAATATTCTCTCTATTGTTAAAGAAGATCAAAGAAGAAGGAATAACCTCTCGAAGGCACTATACAGGTAACCTCGTTTCATCGACACTCGCCAGTAACCAGTTCTCGATGAGATATACGATACTGGCCAACAACTTCTTTTCGGTGTAAGAGATTATAAGAATATGTAGGTAATACCATTCCCATCTGCGTTTCACGGGCTTTCGACCGGCATACCGCAATCAGCATGACCTCATTAAAATGTTTATTTTATTGATGATAAAATTAGAGAAGAGATAAAAAAAATGAATATTATTTACAGACTTTACAACTTTGGAGTAGGTTAAAAAGTCTATCCATGTAATGTGGTCTTGATAACATGTTTCCGCTGAACACTTATTTTTAGAAGCTTGAGAACCTCAGTTTTCAATATTTACACGATGTCAACTTTTAAAAAGTATGTGATTGAATTCAGTAATAGTACTCGATTACAGCATAAGTACTGCATGGGTATGACAGCTTTAGATTTACCTTGTGAGAACAATGGTTGTCGTTGAAACGAGATGAGTTGTCGGCATGTGTCGATAAAACGAGGTCAATTAAGGCGGCGTGTCGATGAAAAGAGGTGCGCCCGTTCACTGTTATATTTTTGTATCCAAAGATAAAGAAATGCGACTTGGATGGAGGGTTTCCATCAGTCAGAAAGACTTCCAAAAACAGGTGTGGTGTGAAGCACAGAATCTATATCGACATAACATATTTTCTGGTGTACGGTGAACATTGTAGCCTATTCATGGCAGCGTCACTTTTGCTTCAGTCATTAAAATCAAGAGCATTATTTTGAAAAAGCTGATGGATGATGTAGATGATGATGATGATGATTGAGATGGTGATAATGATGATTATCGATAACGCAGGAACATAATATGTATCTCGTCAGCCCCATCCCTTCTCAAAATCATTGCTTAGGACCTTCTTCCCATCCTCATCTTCATTTAACGACGCTTGAAAAACGACAGTTAATTATTCAACTCGAATAGAGCCCACTTCCGGATTAAAACAAATTGTGAAAGTGAATAGTAGTATGTGATCTTAATCACATCTCACCTCCAAAAGTAAGAGATGCATCAGCCAGTAAACTCCAATTTAACAGACGTTATCAGCCAATCAAATTCTTAAGCTAATGGAAAGGGGAAATAATAGTTTGCTAGTTGCAGCTTTCGATGCTCGAATGACCGTGCATGTATAATACTTGAGAATGATCTTGTGGGGTTATGGTGACAACCAGTCGGTGGCTATGGGCTATACACCCATAGAGTACTGGAAATCAGTGGTAATACTTGCAATTCTTGATGTTTGCAAAAATGCACTGAAACAGAGCTCATAGATGGATGGATGGATGGATGGATGGATGGATGGATGGACGGATGGAGGGAGGGAGGGAGGGAGGGAGGTGTAGAGAGGGATGGATGGTTGGATGGAACGGACAAGGAGAGAGAGAAGGAGGATGGTATGGAGGGAGGAAGGTAGGAGAAGGGGAAGGGAAAGAGGGAATTAAAGAGTTAGGGGTCGATTGGTTTACTTCAATTGCGGAACAAACTTCGCACATATGCTAATAAAGAACAGTAACAACAACAAAAACAACAACAACAACAAACAACAGTAACAACAACAGCAACAATAACAACCACAACAGAAGCAACAACGACAAGAACAATAACAACAACACTACTTGAATACATTATAATTATCGTGTCTTGACATGTTTGTCTCATACTAAACGCCATGTACACATTACTCTCAATACTTACCTACAAGATTAAACACAAAAACAACAAAAGGGTAAATAAATCAGTACTATCAACGGTATCGATATCATGTAGTTTTATTATCATAGTGCAAAACTGTACATTGCAACAGTCAAGAGAAGAGATTGATGAACAACAAAATATCTCATATTGCAATATCGAAATTCTCTGTTAAAGCAAAGTAAGTTGATGTTAAGGTAAAGAAGGTAAATGAAGAATGAAAAGAGGGAGGGCATTTCAGAAAAGGCACCGGTACTCATAGCTAGACACAGTGACGACATCTATTCAGCCAGATACCATCTCAAGACAAGAAGGAGTGAGTTGTGGATCCAACTTTTTAACACATCCTTACAAAATGGCGGCTCTCCTGAGAAATTTTTGTTCTTGAAATTGACGAAATTATTTTGTATTATTATCGAAATGACGATGCTCAGTGTCCTATGATTTAAGTTAATCACTAGCATCGCCATCTTTTTCTAAGACGCGAATCGAGGACCACGGTGACTTCAAGAGTTGACTGCTCTAGTTATGGAATACATGTTTTAACGAAGAAAGTTATTCTACGACATCTAGGATTAGTGTCAGAAAATGTTGCTCCGTCATGGCGTAAGCAAGCATTTTAATCAAAGAAAAAATTAGACCAAAGATCTCTAGATTTATTGCAGGACACAAAAAACACCATTGACATGCATCTTATACGATATATTGTACTTGACTATATACATTTATAGCACAGAGAGAGATTTGATGAAAAAAAATTGCAAAATAGGTGCCATGGAAATAATCAAAGTGGCTGTAAGCCATAAAAAAAAAAAAAGCGGGGAGCAAAATCACATGACCAGCAGTGAATGAAGCCGATGTGTCCTGCACCTTGGAGCCTTCGGTAGATATTTTAAATAAACACAACTGATTCTATTTCTTTAGCTCTCTCTATTCGCTTCTCTGAACTTTCTTAACACCTTAGTGACCAGCGACGAGTATACTCGCCGCCCAAGCCAGTGCGGATAGGACCAGCGACGAGAATCTCGCATTTGACCTTCTGTTTCCACACTCTCTGCTTCTACTTCCTAATTATTACAATGTAAATAATACCTTTCACTCATGTTATAGACAAAAATGTGATCAGATACCAAATACCAACATCATTTGTGAATTTGGGCAATGCAGGGTGATTCAAAGCAAAGTTATTCAACTTTAAGTTACAAGTACATTAAAACCTTGAATAATAGGCGGCGGCCATGGTCCTGGGATAAGGTGATATCAGTGTAAAGCTGGTCACTAAGTTAACCCTCCCTGTTTACACCAATACACATATGTACACACACACTTGTGCACGCACACTCGTGAACACTTACACAAAATCTGCAATCCATATCTTTCAACACACAATGGTCGAAGATATCCTTTCGTATGGACGTATTCTGTTGTCTTTCGAAAATTGGGTCATATGGATTTGTGACATCATTTTTGTGAAGAATTAAAGGCCACTTCTGACGATGATATCGGAACGTATGCATAAGCTCAAAGCAGTAATGGACGTAATGATTGTGTATTTTACCAAACTGCTTCCTACATTCACATGTGACACACTTGTCATGCTTCTCATATTATAAACAGGGGGGGGGGGGGGANGGGGGGGGGGGGGGGGGGGTGAATTTCCAAGATCGGAATTTAGCCAGTTCAAGGATAATAAAAAGATTGTAGGATTAACCCGTTTGTTTTTTATCGTTTTCGTCCTGTCTCATCATTGGGAAACATGTTGTGACTTCATGCCATGACGGAGAGAATAAGAGGGATATATATATCATGGAAGAAGACAGCACCAGACATACATACTATACATATATATTTAAAAGCAGATGATTATGGTTGCGGTGGTAAGCTATAGAAGTTTGCGTACTATCAAGTTACAAATAGGTTAATACAAGGTATGGCAGCTAATCGGCACACTCCAAGAAACAGGTAAATATCTCATACGTATATTACACGTCAATGCTTTACATTTCACAAACCTCCTTCCTGCAGCGTCACGTTCGTAATTTGGTTAACAGAGATGTTATAACTTAAAGCTCGAATCTCCTATAGACCGTATGCGAATATGGCATTTTCAGAATGAAATGCACATTATGAACTAGTTGTGAAATTCACATCTGATTCTATTTCATAGCATGGAGTCAACCTCTACAATTACAGTAATTAAGAGATCTGAAGTATTGAAAAAGTATCTTTCTGACGTTTAATGTGGATCTAAATTCCCCACTTTGCATTACGATAATGAGTTGGACGAGAGATGGAAATGATAATTAATATTTGGCATGCGCAACCGCAGTATCCAGAAAATTACTTTAAAAAATGGGATCCTTCAGCAAGTAAGTCCTTCACAAAATATTTTAAAAAAATAAATTCAGACAGTGATTTTAAACATATGTAAGGCATGAATGGTGAATATTTCACATTGACAGGCGTTGTAGTAGAAGGAGTGTTTTGGACTGAAATGTACTCATAACCAATATTATTCTGAGGCTGGAAAATGGGAGCATAAGTCACAAACACAAACATTTAATAGTAGTCCAGAAACCCAACGATAACGACGCTGAAGGGCCAAGCAAAACAATTTTTTTTTGGTCTAAGACTAGACTATGTATAAGAAGTAAACAAAAGCCTCGACACAAGATCCCTGAGCCACACTTCAGTTACAGGTCTATGGAGAGTTAGTCTGTGCTCGAGGGGTTAGCTATTCTTTGAGGGGTTAGCCTATGTTCTGTAGGATTAGTCTATGTTCTTTAGGGTTAGTCTATTCTCTAAGGAACTAGTCTGTTGTCGAAGGTTAGTATATTCTCTCAGGGGTCAATCTATTCTAGGAGGGATTATCCTATTCTTTGAGGAGCTAATCTATTCTCGAGAGCTAAGCCTATTTTTTTTAAAAAGGCAAGTCTATTCACGAGGAGTTAATCTATTATCTATAGAGTTAATCTGTTCTCTGAGGGGTAGTCTATTTTCCCACGTATTGGTCTATTTGAGCTCTCTCTAACCAATGTCTGTTTCCTTCTCAACCACTTTACAGTTACACTTTCTCATCATGAATTGTGACCCAGATTTGCTTAAGAGAACAGATCTGAGCCACTGGTCTGCTCAGGTGTCTTGCTATTGGCCAGTAAGGGAGAAGTAAACAATCCGGACGTTGTGCCCACTCCTCCCCCGCCTGTCAGGCCCGTGGTCCCCACCCCTGTGGTCCCACCCAGCAGACCAGGAGCGAAAGGAGCGAACCCGCTTGTTGGGGTCACAGGGAGTTCCATTGCTGTTAAGACGTCCTTGGAAACGGTGGCACAGAATGGGATGATTCTGAGGAGAGATTAAGGTTGCTGATGGTGGTGGTGGTGGTGATATGGTGGATGTGATGTTAATTATGGCCTGGTGGTGATAGCGTTGTTGTTGTTGGTGGTGCTGTGGTAGTAGTGGTAATGGTGATGGTAATAATATCAAAGATAATGATCGAAACCGTAACAAAAGTGATTGTGGTAGCAATGCTCTATTGCTGATACCAGTGATGATAACACCGATGATGATGGTGTATGAAGTTGATGCTGTTGTTGTAACTGGTGGTGATGATGACTGTAGTGGTGACATTGATGCTTGCATTGATAGTAGAACAGATGATGATCTTCATGTGAGGATGGTGCTGAATGAAAGTTATAATGCTGGTGGTGGTGATGATGATGGTGGTGGTGGTGGTGGTGATACTGTAGCTACTGCGATTGAAAATAAAACGGATGCCGCCCCTGATTATGATACCATGTATTTTAAAATTTTTCGCTTCTTTTACAATCATGCTGATGATCAGATGATCATGACAGTGCCCTGATTTGACGAGGTTGTATTTACTGTCTACCGATACTACTCTAATTTGGAGTCTCTCCTTATTGTTACCTGATAGTGCTCTGGTTTGACATTTATTGTTGCCTGCTGATAATACTCCAATTTAGAGAATCTCTCCTTATTGCCTAATGATAGTACTCTAATTTGGAGATTTCCTTATATCCATCTGACAGTGCTCTGGTTTGACGAGTTTCTCTTTATTGCCTTCCAACAGAACTCTAGCTTGGCGAATATCTCCTCCTAGCCTACTGATAGTGCTATCATTTGTCGAGTCTTTCCTTATTGTTTACTGATAGTGCTCTGATTTGGTGAGTCTTTCCTTGTTGCCTACTGATAGTATGTGGTATTCTGATTTGGCGAGTCTTTCTTTATTGCCTACTAGTAGTACTCTGCTTTGATGGGGTTTTTTTTTCCATATTGCCTACTGATGATAGTTCTCTGATTTGACAAGTCACTCTTTATTGCCTACCAACAGTATTCTAGTTTGGCGAATATCTTCTGGTTGCCTACGGATTCTTCTAATGCCTTTTGACAGGTCTTTCCTTATTGCCTTCTGTACTCTGATTTGGCGAATCTTTTCTTATTGCCTACCGATTGTGCTCTAGTTTCTCTCTACTACCTACTGAAAGTACTCTGGTGGGGTGGTGGTGAGAACAGTTCTTGGTTCAAATTCTTACCCAGCACAGGCACCATTACTAATGCTCGAGCACGCAGCAATGCCCGCTCCTGCCAACTGTCGCCTGGATACGCCATCGAGGGTGGAGGAGTACATCGTGGGCCCCCCAGAACCCACCAACAATCTGTTGGGCATCACCCCTGCGGGCATTCCGGACTGAAACTGGTAATAGAGAGCTATTGTGTTCAAATTCATATATTTTATGGTACTGTTATGGCAGAATTAGGCATATATACAATAATATATAGCAAAAATAATAAGGATAATAAATAATAATGATAATAATAATGCGGTTTATAAGTCTCATATCCAGGCTAATGCCCGCTCATGCGACTTCACACTATTATTACCCCAGCAGGCCTGATCACTCTGGGACTTTTTCGACTCCCTGGGGAGCATACAGTGCCGCTTCCCATTTATAGGCGCTGATCACTAGCATTCTGACAATATCTTCCACTGCCTGTAGCCGGGTACCCATTTTACAGACGTGTGGGCTGAGGAAAATGTGACTGAAAGGCTTTCCCAAGGCACTTACAACATGACCGTGGTCGGGAATCGAACTCAGGACCTTTAGATCTTGAGTCCAACGCCGTAACCATTAGGCCACGCTGCTCCACGTGCTCAAATAGCTATTATTATTCTCATTCCTCGAATTGTTAAAGAAATTGGTGGTTTTGTCTCACTTGAAAAGGTGAAAACTCCCACTAATGTGGTTGAACACAGGTTTTATTACGAAGATTAATCGACGTCTATCCACACGAATGTTTGAATGTTGTGTGTCCCCAGGTGGTCTAATTACCTGCTGAAAAGGGTTGTTGAACGCATTGGTGATGCCTACAATATTCCCCTGTAAACTCGGGTCACAGCCGTCCGAAGTTCTTCCTCCTGTTGTCAAGACAACGTAGTAACTTCCGGGTCTCAGGTTCTGATTGCCAATGAATGTTCCTTGGACATACCTGCGAGAGCAAAGTGAATGAATTTGATATTTCAAAGAGAATTTGCTCTACCCTCTTGCCTGTCTGGCTTTCCTCAATTGTCATCGCTCTTCTAACATTGAGACGGAGATCGATTTGATTAGTTTTCAGCTAGAGCTAGAGTTTTCACTAAGCGAGACCAAAATCTGGTCAGTTTCTGGTGTTTGTCAAAATCACAGTCGCTATAACCACAAAACTAATTAGAATTTTGGAAAATTATTTCTACAAAATAAAGTAGTCATGGTAAGGATACACATGGTGTAAATAACTCAGTACCTCCAAAATGGCCATCTCCGTTACTATGTCAGAACAGCGCGACGGTGTGTCTATATCTCTCTCTGTGTCAAAGATATAGCAATTAGGTATTTTCAGCTCCATCACGTGACCTAGGAAATCTTGCTCACATGTTGGTTTGTTTACATGCTCTGCTTATGTATGACTACTCGTCATTTATCAAAATATCCTAGCAATCCCTAGATCACGTGGTGTAACTGACCCGTCTGAAAATACCTCATAGATTTAGCCTTTAGTGAATAAACACAGTCCAGTTGTCAATGTTGTATGACAGTGTTTCAAATGAAAAAAAAAAAAAAAACAGAAAAAAGGAGCACTTTTTTCCTTAATCTGTGTGAAGGATTGTGAAAGAGAGATCACACAAAAATTCACCACCAACAGTTTGATCTTTACCAGTTTGTTGGAGTATCATAATCTCTTTCCCCGAATAAATTCAGTTGCTGTGAGAAGCCATCCCGACGTTCTGTAATGGTCAGTCGCATCTGGCTATAAAGTGAAGAAAAACAACATCACTGTTATCATAAACATCATCATTTAATACAATGATTAAATAGAAAAAAACAATTTTCGCCAAAATAAACAATGTTAAGAATTAGAACTGTTCGTTTTAATATGTCGAAAACTAGGATCACAGTTAAGATTATATTAAAATATATACATNATGTGATTCTTCGTCAAGTTAATTATATACTGATGTCATCATCATCATTATCATCATCATCATCATCATCATTATCATCATAACATGTTAAAGATAAGATATAAGGCTTTTCAAATTATCTCACAGACAATTTATTATAATTAGATTGTAACGTAAACAATTCATTACGATGAAATATTTCTGTTGTAAGGCTGCTGCTGCTGCCATCATCATCAACATCATTATCATCATCATCCTTAACATCATTTTCACTATCTCATCATTCTGTTCCCTGACCGAGGAAGTCAGAAATTTTATTTTGGAACGTACTATCAAATTTTTCAATGCCCAGCTTACGAGTTTCGCTTCTTTTGAATATCATCACCATTATCATCATCATTATAACATATTTAGAGCTGAAATTATCATAGATTATTCTGAAACTTTGACGTCTTAATCACTACTTTCACAATAAACACATCATATTCAGACCATTATCAACGAGATAAGGATGCGCATAATATATTTTCTGGTGTAAGAATTATATTGTACGTTACGAACTAGAATGAAATGTGAACTGCACGTCAAATCTTTAATACAATCGTTGTTAGCAGCCGCAGAGCAGTGCTCTGGCCCACCGCGCTCCATGATACGGTCACTAAACAGTTCGGCCGCGAATCTGCTATCCACTATGCACTTGTGACAGACGTGGTTAAACATTGTGGTCGTTACTCACAACTAGATACGCAATATACTCTACTTTGTTAATGTCGTGAAATCCAATAGTCTAGAGCTCAGTGGTCGGAAAACTGGGATTTAAACCAAGGGTTTGGGGTTCGATCCTTTCTACGAACACATTAATGCAATACACTGTACCTGTTAGGATCCAGTGGATCTTTGCCGACTGCTGTGAATATCTCCTGCTGCTGTTGCTGAAATCCAGCGTAAGGGTTGAAACCTCCTGGCCCAAATGCTGGATTGAAGCCCATGCCAGGAAAGCCGTTCGGATTTCCTCTCGTGAAAGGACCAAAATTTGCTAGACCAAAATTTGCTGGATTTTGGCCTAACATCATGGCCGGATTCGGAAATCTGGCAGGTCCAAAGGGAGGTATGGGTCCTGGCAACCGATTTTGTTGTGCTGTGACGTAATGGTTACAATGGAACACGATGGAGACCAGGAAAATGGCGTAAAAGATAGACTGGGACATTGTGGATTTCTTGTGTAAAACTTTTGGCTGTTGTTATTGTTATTGCAGGCTCGACTGTCACGTTTCTAAATGCGGAGCTGAGTAGAAAATCTTTCTCTGTTGTAGTTCTGTGAAGATTAATTTCAATCCAGCGTCCATGCACAGAAAAAAAAAAGACAAACAACACTGTAGAGCTTGCTGTCAGATTCCAGTGGCCTTTGTGTTAGATACAGCGATATTTGGCTGGTGTTAGTTTGTTGTACACTATATCCTTCCAGTTCCAAATACTTCCTTCTAAGTTCCAAATATACTGTGATCCTACTGTGATCGTTAGGAATAGGCGTTGTCTTGTCTTAATCCAAACTTTTATGGTCCTAAATTTCAGATAGTAAAGCTTTTTAATTAAGTGACTTGGTAATTTCTTTTCTATAGCAAATACTTTTTAAAAGTTGTGTTCACTTCAGAATATGGACTCTAAATATTAAACGGCTATCGCTTCAATTTTTTAAATGACCACAGTGCCATAATGACCTCCCCGTTTATATACTCTGCTATGAAATAATGGCGTGATTTGAACGTGCTAAAAATTCCCCATCGCACCTGCCAATTATGTCTCAATGCGGATATGTCGTGTTTGGTGTTGAATGAGCTCAAAACTTTGTCAAGAAGGAAACTGCGTCATTGATGACTTGTCGCACTTGGCTCGGCCAGGTACGGTGGTCACCCTTGATGAGTCATGTCGGACTTTATGACGTCATTAGTACTAAATAGGCGAGTTTGGTTCCGGGTTTAGGATGAAATACCACTCGTTCTTCTTCCTCATTTCTTGGTATATATTATAAGATCCGCACTTCTTCGCTGCCCATAATGGTCAAAGATGGTCTCCATAACAGGCAGCTGTAAAGGAAGTTACAAACAGGCAACACCAGAATATATTTTTCCCTCTTTCGAACACAATCTATTCCGCCTTTTAACAATACAGATAACAGCAACATTTTCCACATAACAAGATGATGTAGCTCTGTTTGTGGAAACAAAAAACAACGGGATAATGGCAGCTCTATGCGGTTGAAACGTCTCTCAAGCTCACGAGGACTTGCGATTAAGCGGAGTTGATTTAACCGAGAAATAAATACCGGCTTAAAGCTGTCCATCTCCACTTCCCGCTGGCCATTCTTCAGCCTCCACTTTGGCATAAACATTTGCCATGGCCCCTGGATCACCTTGTCATTCGATTTCGTATGCCCATGTGGGTTATTTAATTACTTCTGTTTATTAACTTGCAATACAATGCCAACGCATAAAATTTGTCCTGCAGCAAAGTCAAAATGTGACTAAAGTCAGATTTTGTTTTTGTTTGTTTTTTTTTACTCAAGCAGGTTACTGGTATGGAATGAAAGCGTAATATGTGAGATTTGGTTGAATGAAACAAAAAAAAAAAATTATTAAGCATTATGCTGGACCGAGATTTAGTCTAGACTAGTCATTTGAGATGACAGGGGTTAAACCATGCAATGGAACAAAAAATTATGAGAAAAATCATGACTGATGAACATTGTTATACTATGTATTCTACGCAATGACGTATTTTCAGACGGGTCAGTTACACCATGTGATCTAGGCATTGCTAGTATATATTTTGATAAATTTTTAATGACGAGTAATCATACATGAGCAGAGCAAGTAAAAAAAAACAACGTGTGAGCATGATTTCCTAGGTCACTTGATGGGGCTGAAAATACCCAATTATCTGATAGATCTCACCTACGCCTGGGTCAGCCTGCCTTGTTTAATTTCAGGATTTTTTTTTTTCTTCAAAGCTGAATGAAAAAAAAAAAGGAAGTGATACCCACGTGTAATCATCCTGAATATCTACAGGCCCAACTTCTTTTTACTGAGGACTTTGAAGAAGGTATTACTCTACTTCTAGTCAAAATGTACACCTTTGCTTATTGTGAAATACTGTCATATGCTTAGGAAACGTCCTGAGAAACATTGTCGAAGACCCCGCTAAAATTGACTTTGTCAATATTTACATCTTTTTTTTGGGGGGGGGGAGGGGGNGGGCACGCCGACGAACTTTTAGATCCAGCCCCGTAATTGGCTCAAGGGAGGTTTGAGAAATTTCATACCCGTGAGTAATGTTTCTAATTAACAAAGGACAAAACAGGATTATTACGAGTAACGCCAGGTCAACCAGAGGGCAGACGCCAAACCAAACACAAATAACCCTTAAGTTATTTACAAAACATGACGAACATTACGTATGAAACAGCCTCGGGCATACAGGACAAGTCATACACGATTGCATGTTTCGCCCACGAGTGAAGAAGACATAAAACTGCGAACATCATGTCATGCGCGATGACCACATCAGATGCCAAGAGCAAAAATCGGAAAGTACAGACAAGAAACAGAAAAAAAAAATGCCAATCATTCGTGTTATAAGGGGTGGGAGTGACATTATGTCAGATCTTTGCTTAGTCATGAACGACAAACTCCCAAGTGCTAAATTTATGCCAGGTGAAAAATCATGATGCAAAAGTGCACCTTTCCGAATCAGCCAGCCAGAAAACACAGTCTTGCATAGGCCATGACGTGAGAGCGAGGAATGAACGTCTGAAGGACTGAGTAATACTCAGAGCTACTAGTCAACTGCGTTGTGATTAGTGGCCGTATGCATAATCCATACGTTAGTTAACGTAGTGCAGTAACCACGGGAAACTCCCAAAACATTAGTAGTGTTCACCGGAGTTAACGCAATACGTTTAATTAAAGTATGGATCATGCATACGGCCACAGAAAACAGAGCTGCGAAGAAAATAAAGAGTGATCTTGGAATACTTTTTATTTAGCTTTCAGGAAAGGTCCGCTGTGAAAAAGTACTTTGCAGACTTGAATCCCACGTAGGCCAGCTCATATTTGAAAATCGCTTTTTCAATATTTAGTATGATTGTGGTCTGTGAATATTTTTGAAATAAAGGAAAACGAAATTAAGGTAAATGCTCTTCACACATATATTTTTATTTACTGCTAAGTGACGTAAAATTTGAAGGAGTGCAGAGTTTGAATTCAATTAAGTTTTGAATGAATTAACACGAACATACACCTTTTAATACACCACCCGCTCATTTTCAACGAAAGGGCATTCACTGAGTTTTGGAAAAAAGCTCTTCAATTTTCATTTTATGAAGTTTTCCTAACTGATGAATTTAGAAGAGACTGGGGCCACAACTTTTTAAGGACTTTTCTGTTAGAATGGCGTAGAAATATAACACATGTGTGATTGTACTGTGAAAACTACTACGTGTGCAGGAAAGCAAGAAAAATGTGACCGCGAGGTATCTAACTCTTAGAAGGGGGAAAGAAGTCCTGAGGCCAAAGAAGGACGAACACACACCTTGTTTCTAAACTCCTACAGTCTAGATATTCTGCTCTACGACACCGAGCAAGGGTTGGAAGAAAAGTGGACTGAAACAGCAAGGGGATAAAACTTACAGGGACAACACTGAAGCATACCATCAAGATTCGTGATATCACAGAATTTGTTTTAAAACTTTAAAATAATCACTTCACAACAAATCGTATTATCTGTCTCCAGTTTTAGGTTGCATGGGCCTAACTGGCCAAAAAAATGGACTATCAGAGTCGATAGTTGCAGAATATAAAATCTGTCCACTATAACATGAAACCACACAGCAAAAGGGGTGAAATTCAGTCTTGAATTTGTGAAAAAATAATTGTTGCAGGCAGTGTTTCCCAGTGATATCAGCGGATTTTATTTCGGCGGGCCTGTGATCTGCAAAAGAAGGCCAAATTTTTAACCCCCTATCACCTAATTTAAAATTGTGAAAAATCTTAATGAAGGACCCCCATCGTAAACAGTATTATAATTTGAGCACAGTGGTGGCACCAGACCTGCAAACTAGTCTTAGCCATTTCGGAACGTAAACTGTGGTTCGAGGAGAAATTTTTATTAAATGACTCAAAGAGGCTTTTACAATTTGGCTCTTGCAGTCTTCTCACTTAGCAATTAAGCTCTTTACACTGATCTTGAAAGTCCCTGGTTTTTGTGAAAATACTATTGATAGTACTTATTTATCAGCTTGTCGGTCCACAGGTCAGCCTGGGTATACTTATACATTTCAATTCTCTTTTACCTCACAGGTTCACGAAGTATATAACTGGTGCAAACAATAAATCTAAAATAACAAGATGACTGTTCTGTTACTTCAGTGCCCTATCTTATCCATAAGAGGAAGAATTCAGCAAGAGTGATAACATATACCCGACCTTCTCTGGCGTAGCAAACATATTATGTTCATTCACAAAAATATTCTCAAAAATCGATTGTCAACATATAAATTTAAAAAATTCTACATTCCATTCAAGTGAAATAAAACTGTGCAAACAAACTTTCGTTGCCCCCACAAAAGGCAACTCCTGTGTGAATAAAATTTGGACGACCAAGAAGAATTGCCACAGATACAAGTGAGGTAGTGGGTGGAGCTCCCGTCAAAATATATTGCAGTGTTCGATCGAGAAAAAACATTAACAGATCAAGATTGATGACTCGTGAGTCATTATCAAATTGTACATGTA
Organism: Ellobium chinense; assembly: GCA_033807755.1. Taxonomy (NCBI): domain Eukaryota; kingdom Metazoa; phylum Mollusca; class Gastropoda; order Ellobiida; family Ellobiidae; genus Ellobium; species Ellobium chinense. The sequence goes on from JAWQUT010000790.1 coordinate 75,457, forward strand.
TTTAATCTACTTCTTCTTTGTTTAACTCTACATGAACCCGAACAAGTTTCAGGACCATAGAAAGCCAGCATATGAATAGTGGGGCTGTTGCTGACCCATCAGACAGCTAAGGCCCGTCTTCTAACGAGGATGTCACATGCAGCCCCCTACCTCCCCTCTTCATTTTCGTTGTCAAAAAACTGCGACCAAGACACTATTTTTGAGCACCTATGTGTCAATAGTGAAAAATATATATGAATCAAGGGACTTTGTAATATTAAATTTGCCGTCTCTGGAGCCTACCCCCCCCCCACNCCCCCCCCCCACCCCCACCCCTCACTCTCCTTGAAGTTGGATGTTGTTGTGGTAGTTACAGTGCAAGTAACTTAGATTAGATGACTAGGTGTAGAATTCAGTTTGGTGGGGTTTTTTTGGTGATGCCTGTATATGTTTCTCCTTAAACCGGTGGAGTCGTGTTTATTAAAAGATAAATGATAGTCCACTTTAACCCTGATAACTTGACCCTTTGTTAAGCCACCGGCTTGGGTATTCCAGTCCTATTGAAGACCCTTCTTTGGTCAAGAATTTGCTTGCTTGCTTGCTTGCTGCCTGGCTGGCTGGCTGGCTGGCTGGCTGGCTAGTTGGCAGCATTTATAATCCCTATCCCCTATAGCGAGCTGCAAGGTCTAGAGACTTCCAAGCAATCCAGAATAATATAGTTTCCCTAGACAAAGACCATCGGGGAAGTTGAAGAACATTGTGGTGTGCAAGGTATACGGACTACATAGTCTAACATTTAACTGATTTCAAACCGTAGTCGTACTATAAAGGTTTTACTATACTATTAAGTTATTTGATCTATAAATTATTCACCGTCTTGGTGCAATATTCCCGTAACTGACATTTAGTTGAGATTCGCCTTTTCAGTGGTTCATAAGTTTTTCTCCCTTCCGAATTATGTATTAAAATTTCAGACTTCTTTGATTAAAACTGTTACTATTACACTCAGCAGTTTTGTCAAAATTATTAAGAGGTAATACTAAAATAGCGCTATTGTTGTTGTTGTTGTTGTTGTTGTTGTTGTTGTTGTTGTTGTTGAGGTTTTCTCTCTTCTTCTTCTTCTTCTTCTTCTTACTCCTCTTCTTCTTCTTCTTCTTCTTCTTCTTCTTCTTCTTATTCTTCTTCTTCTTCTTATTCTTTTCCTTATTCTTTTTCTTCTTCTTCTTCTTCTTCTTCTTCTTCTTCTTCTTCTTATTCTTCTTCTTCTTCTTCTTATTCTTCTTCTTCTTCTTCTCCCTGTAAAATGTCCCACTTGATGTGATGTGAGTATCACGTGTGCTAAAGGACACTAAACTAAAAGTATTTATCTCTTCCATATACATGTACACACATCTTTTGAGCACATTTCGTCTCATTTCATTTCTTCATATTTTTTTTTCATTTCAAAACATAGTCAGGTGACCGTACTATATTTAGCTGGTAGGTTCATTGGTCGAGCAATCAATCAATCGGTCAGTCGAGGGGAAGGGATGGATCGATGTCCACTGATGTTGAAAACCAGGAAGCAAATTCTCCTTGGCCATCCATCATCTTTCTCAGTCATCTTGACCAGTGGCCATCGCGGTGTTCATCCACTGACAGGGAAGTACATAGGCTCAGATGACGCAAGTGATTATAGAAGCTGCAGTTTTAGCCTCTTTATATATGCCATGCCCATACGAAACACACACACACACACACACACACACACACACACACACACACACACACACACACATACACCACTTATACCCTTACATCCGCACACACAAACACACGTAAACCGCACACACACACAGAAAACCCCACATGCAGGCAAACGAACTTTAATTCAATTCAATTCAATTCAATCCAATTCAATTCAATTCAATTCTTATACACAGAGAGAAACCCTCATGTACACAACCTCAATATTCACTCATATATACATTCACAAAATTTCAATATGGACAAATCTTACATTCCTTCCTTCGCAAATCTCGGGACCGTGGCTAAGCGATGGGTCAGGTGGTTGAGGTGGACTGGATGAGGGAGGAATTAAATAGCTACTATCAAAGTACATGTAAACAAAACCAAAAAAAATGGATGTAAGGGATTGAGATCCGTAATATTTTGCAGATGGAAAGGAAGGGGCTCGAGGAGACAGAAATGACCTGTCTCTCTCTCTCTCTCTCTCTCTCTCTCTCTTTCTTTCTCTCTCTTTCTCTCTCTCACTCTCTTCCTCTCTCTCCCTCTCCCTCTTTCTCTCTCTCTCTCTTCCCAGACACATAGACTACATATCATACATAAACACACATTCTCGCACCAGGAGGTAGGACTTGAAACGCCCTGCCTTCTCGGCCTCTGCGGTATTCCTCTAACTTTCTGTGATTTCAGCTGATCCTAAAGATATGAAGATGCCAATAGCACCTGGCATAAAAATATGCAATTTTAAATAGTTCCTATAAAATCAGAATATTGGCCATGGGGAAGGGGGGAAGGGGTTAGATTTTATTTCAAAGGCTTAGATAAGTGCAAATATATGTGTTGACTCAGAATAGGTGAGGTTTAGTCACTCAAGTATAAAATAGGTGGGTAAGGTTACCCTGTTTACTGAGTGAAAAGGCCTAAAATATTAGGGTGTCTGCTTCACTGCCTAAGTTCTCAAAATCTAACTGGTTCAGGTGCATTTTTCTTTGTGTCAAAATTTGGAGGAAGAGCTAAACTACATATTTGGAAAGTATTTTGAAACGGCACCCCAGGATAAGTTAATGAGAGGTGTAAAACCTAATATAGCCAACAGTAAAAAATACATTGGCATCTTCATACCTAAATGTCTTTGACACCTATTGTTTTTTTCTTCTTTTGGCCCTATTAACATTTTGTGTTGTTCTAAATATACCACTGTGATTTGGGGAAATTTCTTCCATGGAGGTTAAAGTACTTCTTTTGCCCGATCTTTTAACGGGAAGAAAAAGGGGGGTCAACGCCCAAAATTTTTCACAAATGTCGTTCGAAAAAGACACCTCAAATTCTGATTTGGTCCCCAAATTTTCATTTGGCTGGTTTTGACCGCGTGCGAATACATAGGTCTACACATTTTATTTTTTCATCTAGAAGGCTCAAATTGTACCTGAAACTTTAAAATTGGATGCCCAAAAAAGGGGGATATTATATATTAGCGGATTAATTGGGTTGTACACAATCAGTGATTTGCCCTTCTAATAGGTGTCACAAACCTACATCTTGGTACAATGTAAGGGCACCAACTCTTATATACTAGAGGAATTCATGTAGACTAATATTACTAGTTACTGCCCCTGAGTAAAGGAACTCTGGGTTTCGAGAACATACATTTTTATTAACGCACTGCGGTAACTACTAATGTTTTGTGAGTTCCCCGTAGTTTCCGCACTGCATTAACTAATGTAGGATTATTCCATTGGAGATTCGTGAAAAGTTTGCTGTGACCTTATGTCCGCAGTACTGCGCTGGTTAGAGAAGTGTTTCTGTGATGCGGTCGAAGCTATTGCAACGTGCCTGGCTCACACTTTCAAATCGTGAAAACCGTTTAGACCGATAGGGATAACCTTTCTCATCTCAGCAAGCCATTTACAGAAAAACAAAATAATCAAAAAGAATTGTCACCACTAATTTTAACTCTAACCGTAACCCTAATTCCAGCCCCAAATCCTTAACCCTAACCATACCCTTACCCTAATATGAGAACCGAACCAAGGGTTCGATGTTCGATCTTCACTGCGATATGAATTAGCAACATAAAGAACACATCTCTATTCATAAACTTTTCAGTATCATCCGTATTTCTTCTCTGATTATCGTTTTCAACCAATGAGAACAGTTCCTCCTTGCAGACATAATAATTACAAGTGTACTGTGGGTAACAGATTCGCAGACAGAACTAGCTGGAGAAGAAATAAATGGAGTCCTGATAGGAATACGAAAGGGGACTCGAGATGAATGATATCTCCAAAGACTACCCGGGGGATATCACACTATCATTACACCAGACAAGCACTCTGGTTCCACGGCCAGAATACACTTTTACGGAGTATTATAACAGGATTGTATTTTTTTTAACTGAGAAAAATATTTCCCCGAGTTATCTCCCCTATCTGACTGCCAGGACTTTTCATCCTAAGTTTATGTAATAAAATTCATTGATATCGGCAGCCCTCTCTCTCGCTTAGTCGATTATCACACTGACTCGAAATCTGAAGAAAGACTCGCCCCTTTATATAAACCCTCATTAGATACTATACTCTCCACCAGGTAGTCTGGCTATCCAGCCAAAATACTCTCTACAAAATAATCGTTCTGTGCAGCCAAAATACTCTCCACAAGGCAGTCTGGCTGTCCAACCAAAATACTCTCCATAAGGAAGTCTGGCTGTCCAGCTAAAATACTCTCCATAGGGTAGTCTGACTGTCCAGCCAATATATTCTCCACAGTGTAGTATAGCTGTCTAGCCAAAATACTCTCCATAGAGTAGTCGTCTGGCTGTTCAGCTAAAATAGTCTTCACAGGATAGCCCGTCTAACGGCGAAAATACTCTCCTCAAGGTAGACTGACTATTCAGCCAAAATACCCCTGTCTCAAAACAAAACAAACAAACAAACATAAAAACTAGTGGGGAAGGTTTTGACTTTTACAACGTCTGAAGCTGATATGAAACGTTCATTCACAGGAATTCATAACCTGTCAGTGCACAAGGCCGGCATCTATGAGGTCATGCATATGAGAGCGTAACGGATGTAGTCAAACAGATATGTATGGTTTGTAACACTGTCTTGGTGGAAGGATCCTAAAATGATTAGACCGGCTGAGATAATACTGAGTCACGTGAGCGGGCATTAGCCTGGATACAAGACCTATAAGCCGCATTAGTAGCAGTAGTAGTAGTAGTAGTAGTAGTAGTAGTAGTAGTAGTAGTAGTAGTAGTAGTGATAGTAGTAGTAGTAGTAATAGTAATAATAGTAGTAGTAGTATATCATTATATCATTAGTATAATCATTATCATTTTAGGTTATTAATGTACAGGAAATATGGGAAATACAGCTAATACTACCACCATGCCTTTCCTACCAGCACTTCTTCAACTACTACTCCTATATTGCTATTACTAATACACTGTTGCGATTAGAGCCATTATTACTGTCGCTGCCGCTTCTGCAACGGCAATAACAATATCTACAACTACCATTAATACTACTACTGTACTACTACAACTACTCCTCCTAGACATCAATGCACCACTCCAACCACTGCTACTACTGCTACTGATACGACAAAATTATCACTACAATATTTATATAATTACATTACTGCTCTTGCGGCTTTAAACTCAACATCTATCATTCTGTCAGCAACAACAACAACAACAACAATAACAACAACAACAACAGCCGCCACTATTACTACTACTACTACTACTACTATTACCACTACTACTACTACTACTACTACTACTATTACTACTACTACTATTACTACTACTACTATTACTATTAATACTACGTGTTACAATTTAGGAATATAGCTCAGTAATTCTTTACAATAAGCAGACGGTGGAACCAGCAATCACTCAAAGAAACAGAATACCATCGTCTATAATTTCATAATTTAATTACTAACCAAGCCCGACAGGCCACAATACATTTTTGAAATCCTTACAAAGAATGTATATATTTAGTAATCAAAAATTTAGTACTGTCTAGACTCTATTTCTCCCGATAGATCCCACAGAGATACAGGTCTAACAAGGGTGTTAACTTAATACGTCGTAATTTCTTATCATGATCATCAAAGTATCTATAATACCATTCTCGCAATACTGACTCACTAAAACCTCCCCCTTCTCAAACGACAAGGTATGAGATGGGCGAATATATGCAAATAGACCAGTATAGTAAAGTCACATGCATTCAGATTTGACTTAGGTAATAGGGCTACGGCGATGGGGTCGCATCTGGACTTTTACACATCAAGAGCCCACCGGCTTTGTGTAGGGCGGCCCAACACCACTGTGTAGCTGTAGGGGTTGTCAGAGTCAGACATTCATGACATAGATCCACTCCCAACAACACATTCCACATGGGTCCCGTACTCAGCCAGCACGGAGATGGATGACAGGCTGACACAGCACGGACTAAAGGCCGGGTCTCGTGTTCAATAACACGGAGCTCCTCAGCATACGACCCTTTATTGATAGAACCACACTTAAGTCATTTATCCTCACAAATAATATAATTAATACATACTGAAATAGAGATTGCTTCACTTCCATGCATTTATCAAGCAACTGTAGTGCCCACAAATCTGCCTTTATATCAACACTAATAATAAGCTCACGTTGTGTGCTCTCTACTGCTTTCACAACACAGTTAACACCTTATTCCTGACCTCCATACGTATTTTTACAAGATATCACATTATAACCCTTTAAATATTGCAACACTTGTTACCTCTGCATTGTCACTGCTCTTAGGTCATATCAGTGTTTCATTCTACGTGTTCGGTAAAACTGCTCACCAACTTTCTCTATGCTCATAAGCACATTTACAACATCTAGGCCTACAGTATCTATTTATGAATTCAATAATTCACTTACGAAAAGGCCTGATAACTTCACAATCAAGCAAGCAATCGGTCACCACGGTGTTATCCATTGCACATATTCACACAATCAGTTAGTTGGCAACTTTAACGTCTGAGGAGCTGGTGAATGTAATTTCACCTTGCTTATATATATATATAGACAGTTTCCCTACCACTCGCTCACCCTCCTGTTGTCCCGTGCGTTCGACGGACCCAGTGAGAGTATGTCTGGACAGACTGGCCTACCTCAAAGAAAATATTACTTTCGCACTCTTATTTTAGTTTGACCTTGCATGGCCTCGTGGCACTACTACTACTACTACTACTACTACTACTACTACTACTACTACTACTACCACTACTACTGCTGATACTACTACTACTACTACTACTACTACTATTACTACTACTATTATTATTACTACTACAGCTACTACTCCTACTACTACTACTACTACTACTCCTACTACTACTTTTACTATTACAGCTACTACTACTACTACTATCACTACTACTACTACTACTACTACTTCTACTACTAGTACTACTACTACTACTACTACTACTACTATTACTATTAAATCTGTTACTGGTTTTGTGCTAGTACAGAAACAATCTCGACGAAAGTCTCAAAAGTATCGGGAGTATTGAACGGGCCTGCGTATCTGATCCCCAATACCAAAATAGCTTTCATTCTCCTCATTGCAAACGAATTAAAAGTTCCGAAATTAATTTCGATCCTTAGTGCCAAACTATATATAGCTGTAGGCCTCCTAAACTCTAAGTCTGATTTATAATTATAGAAAGTATCGGAGGTATCTAAAGTATCGAATGGATTGAAATTATTTCTGTCTTCTTCCAAGCCTCAGTATCAAACTTGCTACCGGTCTCCGGAGTGCAGAAAACCCTAGCGATATCAAAAAGACTGACATGAAAAAGTATCGAAAGTATCGAAAGTAGTGAAGTATAGAAATGTCTTTATCAGTATTAAGTATCGAATCGAAATAGAATGGATACTTTCTATACTTAAAGCTCGAGGCCTGAATACAAGATACTTGAAAAAGAAAAGTCAAGTATCGACCCACCAGAACTGGTTTTGAGTTTCACATATTTATGACAGTCACCATCATAATGCAATTTCTGCCAAGGTTTAAGCTTTTTTTACTGTGTTTTTCAAGCCCAGTGGTGACAGAAGGATTTTCATGTAGATTTATAGTTCAGATAACCACTCACACCACAGCGCAATTTCAGACATTGAAACAATTTCATAGTTCCTGCAGGCAATATTAATAATGTTGAAAACCATCAGGGATTACTATTCTGTAAACTGTATACCCTTTGGCTTAAGTTGGAGAAACAATTTTGACATACCAGTGACAACCAGAATAAGTCAGTAAAAGTGGAGAAATCCAAGTGTCTAAATACTGTCTGAGTTTTAATTATAGTGTGGATCAAAAGTGGTGGCGCAACTAAATTGAGAATATTTATAAACGCATTACAAACTGTTAAACTTTCTATGACCCCTTTTTGTTTTGCGGACCAAAAACCGAAGTATTGGTTTCATTATTTTTCGTAGTAGTAGTAGTAGTAGTACTGGTAGTAGTAGTAGTAGTAGTATTGGTAGTAGTAGTAGTAGTAGTAGTAGTAGTAGTAGTAATAGTAGTATTAAAATTGGAAAGGCCCTACGGATGATATTTTTTTAAGAGCATGCATTTTCTGGAAGTAGCCTGCTTTTTTTGTTTAGCTCAGTAGAGTACAGTGAACAATGTATATTAGAATTTACATATTTGGTTATTTATAGAATGCTGAAGTTTCTTCTCTGGCGCAAAAAAAACCTGCTCAGATATAGTTTTACTCTACTCAAAGAAAATGCTGAATAATATTAGGTCGGGGTGGAAAGGCACAATTTATTTTAAAATATCACAGCCTTGGACATTTGATGAGCAAAACTGTTTTCAAAATATTTTTGGCGTTCTGAATCTCTTCGTATTAAAATTACATAATATCAATAATTTTATCAATAATAATCATTGCCATGGAAATTCTCGTTAACGCACAATTGACCTTACAAAAGTTACAGCCACGCATTTTGAACCGCACATGACACTGTTCGATGAGCTTCACAAAAAATGTTATATGACAACATTATAAGCCTAGTATAATTGTATAGCCCACACCCCACTTGATATCATTCGTGCGTGGCAAGAGTCATTTCAGCAACAGCTGAGTGTCAACAGTTGTCAGTCTCCTGGTGACTACTTGGTTGTTAGTAAGGTTAATTTTATTATTAGATTAAACGTTGACTCTAATTCAAGTCAAGGGACCAAACTATCGCATCGAAAAGTGACCACATCTCATGGTGTAGCAAAAAAACTGATCGACTTTAGAATTTCTTGTGGTGGTTTTGTTTTATGTTTATTATCAGTGAGAAATAGACATGCAGCTTTGACGACAAAGTTGAGCCTTTTTTTTTTTCTTTTTTTTTGGCAGTCCCGTAATTTCACTACGGATTGCTCTAGACGTCAACGCTCACACACCTCATAAGAAAATGATCACACAGGACTTCCGAATGTTAGATCCACACAAAAACCACTTCCTACGTTTCGCGAAAACTAGATTCTCGCCAAAAAAATAAATAATAAATAAATCTACAGCCCATAGATTCTATGGAGTTGTACACATTCAAGAGGTGGAAAATCAGGGGATAGCCTCAGAAATCGACATTCATGAGGTATGCAAGTTTGTGAGGTTAATTTGATTTATACCTGCCGGCACTGAAAACTCATCTCCATCAAGAGCAAAAAGTGGTCACGATTCTACTGACTTAGGCTCATCTGACGACAGGCAACAAATTTAAGCTTGGAGCAACTTTCTATCCGTGAACTCTGTCCAGGGGAAGCATCAATAGCTTACTGTTATATTAAATTTTACCAAGAGGAGGTTTTATTGTTGTTGTTGTTGTTGTTGTTGTTGTTGCTGCTGCTACTGCTGCTGCTGTTGTTGTTGTTGTTGTTGTTGTTGTTATTCAGTATAAAGCTTTTCTAAATGGATAAACTAATCCCGGCATTGTGAAAAGCCGTGGCATATCAGATTTCATTGAAATCCATCGACATTACATTAACTCGTCTCTTTAGCTTTATTATAGTAAGATAATCGTTTTACCTAATGTGTCTTTATTTTACTCTTTCACAGCTGCTTCTGCAAGATGAAATTCTGGTTCATCATCTGCTTCGCCTTCGTGGCCCTTCCTCTGCTGGTTAATGGACTCCTTTTTTCCACGGTAGGTGGACTTTATTTTTTTTAATGAGACGCTAAAATTACTGCACTAAAACTAAGAAGCAAAATATAGTCGACTCTTATACTTCAATGCAAACTGCTTAGCCGCACACACAAAAAAATTCATGCGAGTAATCTGAGTTTAAAATTATCTGATGGAACAACAGAATTCTGTATTAAGAAAATTGTTTTGACTAAGGGAAGGCCCTATCACGCGAATTGAGATTAAGCGAAGTCAGCTGCAGTAGAACCAGCAGGGCTAAAGTTTAACAACGTGATTGATGAGTAGATTTAACTTTTCGAGAAAGCAACGTACATGTATGAGGTGCGGTCCAATATTCCCCGAACTGTGTCTGTCACGGCTTGTTTACTTACTTTTAAAATTATATTCCGCCACCACTTTTGAAGCAGTCAGATTGAAGTCAGCATAATGATTTAAACAATGCTGCCACACCTAGAAGCATTTCTGGAAGTCTTTATGTGTCAGCATATTATCAAGCACCTAATGTCATCTGGCCTGTTTTTCGACTTTAATCTAATATCTCATTCTTCTCTAATGAACTTTTTATCTTTGAGAAGTGGAAGAACCAAGTCCAATAAAAATGGAGGGTAGGAAGTCACAGACTATGTTGACTGAGCCCAAAACTTGCTGAATTCTGCCGACAAAATGTATTAGCGCGTTATCAAGTTGCAACAGTCAGTCCTTGTTGTGCTTCTTGGTAAGTCACTTCCGTTTTACTACTTGACGCAATCACCTCACGACCTCACAGTGAAAGTCAGCAAAGACCGTCTGACCTTCAGACAGCTCTATGCAACTTCTTCTTTATCCTAAGGATGACGTGAAGAGGATTTGAGACATTAATAGAGATAACTAAGACAGTAGGCTGGGTCGCAGGTGGTGCTCTACTGGCTGACACAAACATTTATAAGGGTTTGCCAGCGGTGCCAAGCCCTGCCGTGTTGAAATCATTATACTGACTCCAAAATAAACTATTTAGAAGGGATGCAGGAAAGCAATACCTAGGGAACGTCTGCGACAATTAAATGTACACACACAAAGTAAAGAGAAAAAAAAACACTTCGCACTAGGGCCGGATTAAGCTCCTGAAATGAAATGAAGGCTTTTATCACATCAGTCGTAATTTAATTTGGGTACATCCCACCTTTTTTTTTTCAAAGATCCAAGGTAAGCAAAAGTAATTCACTATTCCAGAGAACAATGTCTGTTGACAAACATAGCCCATCTTTGCATTGCTATTTCAACGTAGTTATCAAATCAGGTATACTATATTGTTAGTCATCAAAATGAGTGCTGCTAGAGATTTCCTGATAATGATGACCATGACTAATGTTTACTGTGGTTTTGTTTTCCGGTTTTTATATAAGTATTATTAAAGAACTCCCTGTATCATTTCTTGTGGTTTTCTGTACGATCCTGTCAAGTAATGTTATCATTCCTCCCCCCTTGATCATTAATAAACCAGGTAAAAAATGTCAATTCCCTTTCTACGCTCGTATCTTAAGATAGAGAAGATCAACCGGAAGAAGTCAACCTAACTCGCGTGTTAAATTACATAGCAGCCTAGTAATGTTTCATGGATTGCTTCTGTTTTCTGTGATTCAATTTTCAAATTTTAGGAATGGCATTACAATGC